>JBAMBJ010001918.1:0-40645 GCA_037043495.1 Drosophila recens | reverse complement strand
ACCGTTAATTTGAACATAATATGAAAAATCACATATAATTATTTATAATGAAGTAAATATTCAGATTAAGTTTTGTCTGTATTGAAATAAGCTTTCTGAAACTTTTTTTTCTTGTTTTAGTTTTTCTATTACTATAAGCAATAAACTACCGCATACCACAAATTTTGTAACTTGCACTTGTTCATTTCTAATTCAACAAAAATATGTGATCACATATAATTCTTTTACTGAGGTAAAAAAGATTGGATTGCAGATCTCTTAATTTAATCATCTATTCATTTAAATTCCGTTTGAATGATGCAAAAATTTCCTTAACCCACTAAGTACTCATGGAAAATTTTTAAATTTGTTTTGTAAAAGTGTATTTTTTTAACTTTTTTCCTCGGTCCCAAACAAAAAATATTTTGATGCAAAAAAATTCTTAAAACAATTCTAAGAGTGATTGTAAAAAATTTGAAAAATAACATTCCATCCTAGAATTCTTTTGCATCAAAATATTCAAAAAACACTGGATTAAATCAATAAAAAATTTCGTTTTACTACTCTAGCGGTTTTTTTTTTAGCTATCAACAATTTTTTTTCAAGCTATTTTCAGCTTTTTTCAAAGGCTATTTTGGCTTTTTCATGTCCCTAAGAGTTGGCAACACTGTTCCTTAGGTTTTTTTCCTTTTTCGAAAAAAATTATCCGCGAGGATTAAACTACCAAATTACCAAAGTTGTGATTCGTTGTTGTTTCGTTGTTGTCCACACTTGAGCTCAAATTCAAGCCAGAGGAGTTGCCATACCTCAGCTGGTGACTCAATGGATGGTCATGATGTTGCAACAACAATCCATATGTCGCTGGTATGGAGATTTGGTGCTGGTATCGCACCAACGATCTCTGCTCGTTCCGTGTGTTGTTTTGTGCGTACTTCAGATGCGAATGCGAATTTATTGACTTGCCCTCGCTGCTTTCCTCCCCTTCCCTTCCCCTTCCCGATCCCGTTCCCGTTCCCGGTGAGTGTTGAGCGCTGTTTGCCGACGACGACCACAAATTCACTCACTAGCGCATTTGTAACCGAATAACGTTCCAAACTTTGTAATGTCTCTGTGCTTTTGTTGTTTTTATTCTCCTCTAAACTTTTGCTCCTCTTCTTTGCATTTAATTTGTTTGTGTATTCTTCACTTTGCTTCCACATCCAACATTTGTGTCACTTTTATTTTGTTTCGCCTGCAAATGCTCGCACACATTAACTTTTGTATCTCTATATATCTCTGTGCACGGCAAATTTTACATATGTATGTAATATGCGAATAAGAGAATATATATTTTTACCACCATTTAATTATGTCCGTGCAGTATTCGAAACAATCAATTCTCTACTCATTATATGTAGTTGTTGTTGGGTTGCTCATGAGCGAGTGGCAAATTTAGCCCAATTTTGTAAAAACAAGGCGGTAACCTTGGCTCCTGAAACACGGTGGCAACCATCTCAGGCCACACGGTAAACACAATTTCCAATTAATTTCGTTTATAAACAAATTAGTTATTATTGGTTTTTGCTTAATTTTAAAGTTAGAAGTTTAGTTTCTTAAATTGCACTTTTATTCAATTATTTAATTCATTTATAAAAATAGAAAATAATCGCACAAAATGTTGCAACAGTGTGGCAGCCTTGACCTTTTAGTGACCTAAAACTGACTATCGTTCCATTTTTCTGAACCATGGCTGCCACACGATATCGCAAAAGCAAGGCTGCCACACCGTTTGATTTTTTTTCCCAACGATTCGAGCCCTAGTTGCAACTCAAGGTATAAATATTTTATTCGATGAAATCGATGATTGGTCCCATTTCATTTCTCTAATGAAATTTATTAATTTTTTAATTAAATAAATAATTCCATTTAGTAAGAAATTCAATTAACCAAGAAAATTATAAATTTTTTCAAAATAATAAAGTTAATATTGAAGTTGATTTGTAGCACTTCTCATTTTGCGTGGTGAAGAAGTTGAGTAAGAATTCTGAAAATAAATTTAAAAAATCGACAAAAATATAACACAATTCCCTGTAAAAGTTTCAAAACGCTAGCTTCAAAATTACATAATTTAAAAACAAAAAAAAAACATATTTAACTATTATTCTGAAAAGAGTTAAATATTGTCAAATATGCAACCGTTGCCAAGACTGTCACCTGTTTTTTTCTTTTTGATGTTTCAAAATATAGCATCGGAGAAAACATAGAAAGTAAATGATCATTTTGAAAATTTTTAAATTTGGAGCCCAACTAAGGAGCTGCCACCTTGTTTTTTTTTCAAAGTTGGACCAAAGCAGCCACACAGTTGCAACTTTTTGGGTTTTTGTAATTTTGTTGAACATTTTTAAAAAATTTGTTTATTTCAATAATAATATTTCAAGTGCAATTTAAAAAACCAAGAAAAAATATAAATATTCTAAAATAATAAAGTTAATTTTAAAATTGGTTTGGGACACTTCAGCCTTTGCGTGGTGAAATAATTAATAAATTAGTAAAAAATTCTAAAAGAAAAATTTTAAACTCGAAAAAAGTATTAGAAAATCTCCTGTTAAAATTTTCAAGTTCTAGCTTCAATATTTATTTAAAAAAAATGTTGATATTTAAATACTGTCAAATATGATATCGTTGCCAATGCTGCCACCTTTTTGTTTTTTTTTGCGTATGTGTGAGTTTTTTATATCTGTATTTACGTACGTATACTTGTTCTTGATCGGAAATATAAGCACAATTAAATCTAACGTAAAAATTCTTTAAACTGAAGTAGATTTGTGCAAAAAAGATGTATCGGTGATTTTTGTATTGATACTGGCAGAGACTCGACCACTCGGAAGACCATCGCGAAAAAACCCGATAAAAATCTATAAAGCCCCAGCTTAGAGTCCCAACTTGAAATAAGAAAGAATAAAATGATTTAAAGTATTTTATGTTCAATCAATTCAACTCCTCGTAAAGTGTAAGTATAAACTTGGCTGAAAATACAAATATGTGAATAATGTGCTCCGTTTTTCGTATTTGCATTTGTAATAAAAGTGTAACAAACATGTCGATATGTATGTACATGAATATGCATATATAAATGAGGTGGGGGAGTGCTTTCTGACCACCCACCCACTCCGTTGAGTGTATGTCTGTATGTATGTAGTATAGTATAGTATCCTTCAAGTATTATATTAATTAAAATGTGAGATGCCGTGCTAGTGACGAATATGCAATCCGTTATCCGGTTATCCGTTGTCCGTTATCCGCATCCAAAATATTAATATTGACATTTCAAAAATCCCAAAGCATATGTATGCATGTATGTATGTATGTATTATTTCCACATAACATGACCAAGAGACGACTTTACTCGGCTCGCTTAAGTTTTCCACCCTTATTTGGCAACACATGGTGTGGTAGAAACTAGTTCAAGGTGGGTAGGGGTTTCCCTTGTTCTTGTTCTTGTTCTCGTCAGTGCTGCCAACTCTTCGGTGCATGAAAAAGCCAAAATAGCCTTTGCAAAAAGCTGAAAATAGCTTTAAAAAATTTGTTGATAGCTAAAAAAAAAACGCTAGAGTAAAGAAACGATATTTTCATTGATTTAGTCCGGTGTTTTTTGAATATTTTGATGCAAAAAAATTCTTCAAAGAATTCTAGGAATGCAAACAAAAATTTGAAAAGTCTCTTCGCTAATATTTTTTATGACTCTTTAAAATTTAATAAAAATTACTATTTTAACCTCTTTTTCTTCCTTCTCATACATAAAGTGGCTTTTTAGCAATTTTCAAAAAATTATAAAAAATAATAGCGAAGTTATTTTTCAAACTTTTTACAATCACTCTTAGAATTGTTATAAGAATTTTTTTACATCAAAATATTTTTTGTTTGGTACCGAGGAAAAAAGTTAAAAAATACACTTTTACAAAAAAATTTAAAAATTTTCCATGGGTACTTAATGGGTTAAGGAAATTTTTGCATCATTCAAACGGAATTTAAATGAATAGATGATTAAATTAAGAGATCTGCATCCAATCTTTTTTATTATACAAAAATTTGGCAAAGTTAGGGGGTATAAAGCCATTAGTGGACCACTGTATGCATTTTAGGCATTTATTTACACCTTACAATTGCGATCGATTCAATTGATTTCATAGTAAAAAACGACAAAATTTAATGATCTTTTGGCTTATCGATGTGTTTGTGCCATTCAAATGGAAAAAATACTACAAAGTGTTTAAGTGGGGCAGCGTAAAACATAAAAATACATGAAGTTACCAGATGTTTTCAAACAGCTAAAATTATTTTTGAAGTAGCTGAAATTCCTGCTACCCGCTGTTTTACAATTTATCCCGCATTTGCCAGTTGCAACCCACTAAATCTGTCGGGAAAATAGCTAAATTGGCAACACTGGTTCTTGTTCTTGTCGCTCAGTTGTGCCACGAATTTTGTAGCTCCAAATAAAAATGTACATATGTACATATACAAATATAAATAACTGTTTTAGCAATTTACAAAATTGGCATATTTTATTATAGTTGCATATGGTACTTAAAAAAAAGTAAAACAATAAAGAAAATATATTAGACTTGACTTTTAAAATACACAATATATGTATAAATATATTTTTTTTGTTTTGTTATAACAGAAATTTGACATGCAGTATAAGTGTGCATTTATATGGCGAAAGGAATTCAGAACTCTCAAATGAAAATAATATGTATTAAGATATCTCCACTATCGTCCAGTAAATGGGCTAAATGCTTGAACAGTTCTAGTGGAAGCCCTACTAAATCGGTATTAATTTTTATAAAATTGACTTCTATGTTGATGCCATAATGGAAATATTTAAACCAGATTTTTGGGAAATATTTTCTGTTTTCCGAAAATTTATTGGGAATAATATTCCGTTTTAATTCAAATTGTTATAATATTTCTTAATTAAGTATTCATATAGAAAGTGTAGTTAAATATATGAAAACGATTAGTAATCTTTGTCATAAAGCTTAAACAACGAAAATTTAAGTAAATCTGTTCTGAAACTGAAAATGAACTCATCATTCATTTTCATCCATTTATATTATCTGTAACATTTTGAAAGACAAGTGACGTAATGTACCCAAGGAATGCAAAATGTACCAGTTGCGTGGAAAATGTACCAAATGTGCCATGCTTTTGTCAATTTAATCTGAACACATCTTAGGCCGTTAAGGGCTGTGGTGACCATCGCTAAGACTGTGTATACACGGAAAAAAAAATCCGGGATACTTAGGCCGAATTCAATCCGAAACGATGTCAGAAGTGGTGTATCCAGAAATTCTGAAATTCAGGCAAAAACATTTGTATTATTTATAATTTTTTTTTTAACATTTTTTTTCTTAAATTTTTCAGGCTAAAAAATTTGTATTAATTAAAATTAATTAATTAAAATGTTTTTCGTGACATTTAAACTTTTTTTTTTAAACATTTTTTTTTTAAACTTTTTTTTTTTAATTTTTCAGGCTAAAAAATTTGTATTATTAAAAATGTTTTTCGAGACATAAAAACTTTTTTTTTTTAATTTTTTTTTAGATTTTTTTTAAGCATTTTTTTTTTTAAACTTTAGTTTTTAAATTTTTCAGACTTAAAAATTTGTGTTTATTAAAATGTTTTTAGTGACATTAAAACTTTTTATTTTTAATTTTTTTTTTGAAGATTTTTTTTGTTTTAAACGTTTTTTTTGTTAACGTATTTTATTTAAGCTCTATTTTTTATTAACGTTTTTTTTAACGTTTTTTTTTAAATTTTATTTTTAGCATTTTATTTTCTGTGTACTATGTAGTGTGTTCATACATATGTGCATTTCTGTGTTTCTTTTAGGGCTTGTGAAAACGCTTAGTCGAAGCACTTTTAACGATGATAGACCCAAGCTCTAGTGAAGAAGAGGGAGATGATGACACCGTCGTTAATTTGCCGAGCAAAGGGCGAGCTTCAACAGCTGCACATAAATCAGTGGCGCTTGCTGCCGGACCATCTTCATCGAGCACTGGCAGTGGCACTGGATCTGGCCCTGGCCCTGGCACTGGAAGTGGAGCTATTCCGATTGTCACAACTGCCCCGAATGCTGCCCATAATGGCGATAATCATAATCATAGACCATCGACGTCTGTTGCTGGCAACAACAGCAACGGAGCAATTGGATCATCATCGAAAAATGATCAGTCTCAATCGCAATCTCAATTCGGCACTGAAGGAGGTAATCTTGAGGTGCCCAACAATGGAATTCCAAGGTTCGTATATCTATAAATGGTATTATTAAATTTCAAAAAGATTCCTCTCCAAGAATACTACTGCACATTAAATGTAATCAAACTCGTAGTACTCTACAATCATGGACAAATAATAGGTGCAGCTTTTGTAAAAAAATATATTTGGAAAGGTCATCTAAACTTTTCTTAACCCATTGAAATATTCGAATTTTAAAAAAGTCAACTTTCAAAACTTTTTTCCTCGATTTTTTCCAAAAAATGTTGGGATGCGAAAACATTGTTCAAACAATTTTAGGAGTGACTGCAAAAAATAATTTTGAAAAATCTTTTCGCTTATATTTTTTATAATTTTTTGAAAATCCTAAGAATTACTATTTTAACCCCTTTTTTCTACTTTTCACGCAAAAAGTGGCTTTTTAGCAATTTTAAAAAAATTATAAAAAATACTAGCAAAAA
This sequence comes from Drosophila recens, assembly GCA_037043495.1. Taxonomy (NCBI): domain Eukaryota; kingdom Metazoa; phylum Arthropoda; class Insecta; order Diptera; family Drosophilidae; genus Drosophila; species Drosophila recens. Next base: position 33,950 of record JBAMBJ010001918.1, on the reverse strand, counting down.
TAATTTTGAAAACCAATTATAATAGTGGTTCAAAAATTTTTTTGCATCAAAACATTTTTTTGGAATAAATAAAGGAAAGAAGTTTTGAATTTAGATGACCTTTCCAAATATATTTTTTAAATTTGAAGACTTGACTTACAATAGCTGTTGTGGTAAAAGAAAGAGTGCACCTATTATTTTGTCCATGAGTGTATATATTGTTAAATGCAGTTCTGGCATTACTATTTGAATTATTCACACACTCAATAACAATAGACGTCCTTAAATTTAAAAATGACTCTCATCGAACAGAACTTAATTCATTTCTACCAGTGTATCTTAACAATTTGTTAAATTTAACGGATAAACGGATTTTAATCAAGTACAATTTTTTAAAACAAAAACTTTGAGTAAAGATACAGTTTTATTTAATCTTCTGAAATTGTATAGTATTATTAGTTATCATTTGTTTTGATTTGGATTTAAATTGAAAGTATTAAATGTTGTCCACAGATGAATTATTGGTATTTGCAAAACTAAACTCATTTTACATGTTTTTTTCTTTCGGGTTTCTTCGTTCATCCAAATTCTAAACACACGCACATGTATCAAAAACAACAATTACAAATCAATATAAATAATTGGCACACCGCTTACTCTAAATCAATAAAAAATATCAAACATTTAATAATATCAATAACAAATCAAATATAAATAAATATATGTATATTGATATGTATATATTTATTAATATCAACATTCATCTTCTGACTTTAAAATTAAATGGAAAACAATCAAATGATTATTAAGTAAACATTCCATACCAACTCTCAATCTCATCAACATTGGAAATATACATATATACTTCATATAAATATTGCGGTCGTGTTTGGTGGTTTAAATATCGGTTTCATTAAAAATTGGGGCGCACAGAGCGAAGCAGGGCAGTAATAGAATTATATTACAGCAATTGAGCCCGCAAAGTCGAGAACACTCTTATGAATATCAACAACATCAACACCACCAAATATCATCCCCGCACCCACATTTCAACGGTCAGAAACTGACCAACAATGATGTATCATCGCACTCGCACCTGTTAAGCATTAATAGGTCGCCGTTAGGGGCCCGATTTCAAAAGGTAACCCACAGTACTAATCAAACGTTGCTATCACCATCATCTAGTGGCGTCTCTCAAGAAACACTCAATCAAAGTGTCGGATCCTCGAGAGCCAACTCGCTGCCACGCCCACTCTCGCCATCGTCGTCGATGGCCAGCGACAAACACGAGGCCACAGGGGAGCCACATGTAAGTACATACATATAGTACAACATGTTTCAATTATTTCGAGGACTTCGTTTAATTCAGGACACTCCAATAAGAGTTATTAGTTTACTAATCTCTGATTTTTATTTTTTTTTGTTAAATTTAAATTTAATTTCATTATTTTTATTCAGATAAAAAACATACAGGGAAAGATTCACAAAATGCGCCATTTCAAATAGTATAAGAAATTATATTACTTGTAATTATCGTAGTCCATTTGAAACTTATAAAATTTGAAACTTATAAAGCCAATAAAATTCTCTGATGATGATTGTGTTTAATTTGATAATTGCCTACCCATATTACCAATAGGAGAAGCACGAGCGAGAGGAAGAGGAACGGAAGCGTCGAATTCAATTATATGTCTTCATTTCGCGCTGCATATCGTATCCATTTAACGCTAAACAGCCAACGGATATGACAAAAAGGCAACCGAAAATCACAAAACAGCAGTTGGAGATAATCACACAACGATTTCAGGTAGGATTATTTAGTATGACACTAATCATATACTATATTTTTGAATTGCTTGGAACTCTCTTAACTTTTTCAAATCTTTTGATACTACATCTTATTCAGGCCTGTTCCGGTTTTCACTTGACTTTTTCGAATTTCAATCCGTAAGATTTGACCGAACTTCCCTGAATTTTCCTTAAATTTCCTGCGAATTACCCTCAAAATTATTCCCCCTTTTTGTGTTGCATACTTTTCAGCAGAACAGTGCTGGAAAATGTTCTGAGTGAAACAGAAATTTGCGTCCAAACAACTTCCGCTTGTCAAAACGTGTAATTAATTCAACACAAATTTAATTAGTCATAAATGGAAACATTTTTCAAAGTTAAAACCTACTTTCGTTATAACTTTTGTATTTTTGAAAGTGCGGGTTGATTTCAGTGTTGAGAAATGTCTTTTTGCAGAGTTGTCAATTGTTGCACAGTGTTTGTTTTCAAAAATAAAATGTTTTGTTTGCATTAAATTTCAAACAGTTTTGTCCAAACTCGCATTTAAAAAACAAGAAATTAAATTTTATATTTTACGCAATGCTTAAAAGCACTTAAATTGTGTTTAAAAATATGTACCAGAATATTTACTATTTTTTCACAAACTAGGGCAGCCCTAACAAATTACCGATTCACTTTCGCGAAATTAGAACAGGTCGAGCAAATCCGACAAACATTTTAGGTTTGATTTTGAGGCATGATAAATAAAAAATTATTTAAAAATCAAACATTATTCCTAAAGCATTGGTCTATTTTATAATTATTTTGATTTTAATTATATTTTACATTAAGCATCGATTTATCCCATCCGAATTCAAACTCACTAGCTCAATGACAAGTGAATTCAATCCGTGAAATCTTGCCGAAAGTGAAAACCGGAACAGGCCTGATTTCCTTTTGAAGAGGTTTTATTTTTACATCTGACATTAGGTAGAAACTTAACTTGTACTTACTTTCTGCTGTTGCTTTTTATTTCCAAGGCCTTTATGAAGGGGGAAACGCAGATAATGGCGGATGAGGCATTTCAAAATGCCGTACAAAGCTACCATGATGTATTTTTGAAATCAGAGCGAGTTATGAAAATGGTTCAGTCTGGAGCATGCTCGCAGCATGATTTTCGAGAAGTTTTTCGCAACAACATTGAGAAACGCGTAAGGTGCGTGTTTTGTTTGTTGATACTAAAAAAAAGGAGTACACAATGCTACATGATAATCATTTGATAATTAGATCTCTACCGGAAATTGATGGTCTCAGTAAGGAAACAGTATTGACGTCGTGGATGGCCAAATTCGACATTATTCTCAAGGGCAGCGGCGAAGAAGACACGAAGCGGCCCTCGCGTATGCAACAGTCGCTGAACAGTGAGCTAATCCTATCCAAGGAGCAACTCTACGATATGTTTCAACAGATCTTGTCTGTGAAAAAGTTTGAGCATCAAATCTTATTCAACGCATTAATGGTAAGCAATCAGAAGTGGATCACAGACTATATATTTATATATTTAGCCCGAATTCAATCCGAAACGATGTCGGAAGTGGGGTAATCTCGGATTTTCTTAAACCAAGTATGAAATACTTCATTTTTTCAATCCCGAAATCAATCCTGAAATTCTTAAATTCAGGCTTAAAAATTTGTATTAATTATGTTTTTCGTTACATTTAAATTTTTTATTTTTAACTTTTTTTTAAGATTTTTTTTTTAAATTTTTTTAAACTTTTTTTTTAAATTTTTTTTAAATATTTTTTTTTAAACATTTTGGTTTAAAATTTTTTTTTTTTATAGATATTTAAAAAAAATTTTTTTTTAACATATTTTTATTTTTACCTTTTTTTTTTAATTGACGGGGGGACTCGAACCCAGACTTTTTTCAAACTGGAGTCGGCGACTCTAACCATTGAGCCACCGGACCGGTTGAAATGAGAGAGGCCGAGAGAGAATTTTCCTCTCGCGCTCAGCAAATTTGTATTTTCCCATTTTAATCCCGATACAGGCTGGATTATTCAGCTTATTCCTGAATACATACTTAAGAAATGCGAGCTTAAACTAAGTATTTTATACTTGATTTTAGAATGGCATATTTTTTTCTGTTTGGTATTCCTATATTAGCTCGATTCGGCAGATGAGCAGGCGGCGGCCATAAGGCGGGAATTGGATGGCCGTATGCAGCGCGTTGGAGAAATGGAGAAGAACCGAAAGCTAATGCCCAAATTTGTGCTCAAGGAAATGGAGTCGCTTTACATCGAGGAACTGAAATCTTCCATCAATCTTCTGATGGCAAATCTGGAATCCCTGCCAGTGTCCAAAGGCAATATGGACAGTAAATATGGTTTGCAGAAATTAAAGCGTTACAACCACAGGTAATGCAGGAGTGCAATGATCGATTATTAGGCTGCGCGCACACTGCGAGCTGAAAGCGGAGCTTACAGCTGAGCTTATAGGCGAGCTGAAAAGTTCAGAACAAAACTAATAGATTAGCTCAGCTTTCAGTGAGCGCACGCTCATACAAGCAGTGTGTTTTTTTTTTCAGCTTTCAGCTCGCAGTGTGCGCGCAGCCTAATTGTATTGTTTCTAACTTCCTTTTCTTTCTTTTCTTTTTTCATGTTACGAACATGTTTTACAGCACACCATCTTTTTTGTAAGTTCGTTGATCAAAATGACTTTGAATCAAAAAAATATGTATTAATATGACAACTTTTCTTTTGTAAAATAAGAAAAATGATTCTACGCTCGCATGGATCTCTTTCGAAGCTAGAAGGGGATTCTGAAGATGGTACCACACAGCTGACCAAATTGGACGTTGTACTTACATTCCAACTAGAAGTCATTGTTATGGAAGTCAAAGGACTCAAGTCGTTGGCCCCAAATCGAATTGTGTATTGTACGATGGAGGTTGAGAATGGCGAAAAGCTGCAAACTGATCAAGCCGAGGCCTCTAAGCCCATGTAAGTGTACACAGAAAAAATAATCCGGCATATTTAGCCCAAATACAATTCAAAACGACGTCAGAAGTGGGGTAATCTCGGATTTTCTTAGACCAAGTATGAAATACTTGATTTTTCCAATCCCGAATTCAATCCTGAAATTCAGGCTAAAAAAATGTGTATTAATTATACATATTTTCGTTACATTGAAACTATTTTTTTTATTTTTTTTCTTACGTTTTTTAAAATTTTAATTTTTTTTTTTAAGATTTTGTTTTAAACGTTTTTTTTAACATTTTTTTTTCAAATAGATATTTTTTTTAAAATTTTTTTTGTTAAACTTTTTTTATTTTTTCCTTTTTTCTTAAAGATTTTTTTTAACTTTTTTTTTAAACGTTTTTTTTAACATTTCTTTTTAATAAATTTTTTTTTAACATTTTTTTATTTTGACCTTTTTTTTTTAATTGACGGGGGGAATCGAACCTAGATTTTTTTTCTGTGTAGCGTTGTTCCTCCTAATGTATTATTATATTTATATTGATAAATATTCTTATTCAGGTGGGATACACAAGGCGATTTTACAACAACTCACCCTTTGCCGGTGGTCAAAGTAAAGTTGTATACAGAAAACCCGGGAATGTTGGCGCTCGAGGACAAGGAGTTGGGGAAAGTGACTATAAAGCCTTCTCCATTATCATCCAAGGTAAGAAACATTTTGATTCTCTTAAGCAAACTTGAAATCTGTATGTCTAATTCTTTTATAGTCACCAGAATGGCATCGTATGATCGTTGCCAAGAATGCACAAGATCAGGATGTGCGGATCAAGATAGCGTGCAGACTTGATAAGCCTTTGAATATGAAGCATTGTGGGTATGTTGACCAAACTCACTCTATAAGTATAGCATACACTATCGAAATATCTATAAAAATATTGAATTATTTTCAGAAATCTTTACGCTATTGGAAAGTCTGTATGGAAAAAGTGGAAACGCCGTTACTTTGTTTTAGTTCAGGTCTCTCAATACACATTTGCAATGTGCAGCTATAAGGAAAAGAAATCCGAGCCGTCCGAGATGATGCAGTTGGATGGTTACACAGTGGACTATATTGAAGCTGCTAGTGGTATGTTAACGGTCCAAATATGTACATACATACACAGAAAAAAAATCCGGGATATTTAGCCCGAATTCAATCCGAAACGATGTCAGAAGTGGGGTAATCTCGGATTTTCCTAAACCAAGTATGAAATACTTGATTTTTTCAATCCCGAATTCAATCCTGAAATTCTTAAATTCAGGCTAAAAAATTTGTATTAACTATAATGTTTTTCGTTACATCTAATTTTTTTTCTTAAACTTATTTTTTAAGATTTTTTTTTTAACTTTTAATAAAAAAATTTTTGCTTTTTAAACATTTTTTTTTTTAACAATTGTTTTTTTTAATATATATTTTTTTAAATTTGTTTAAAATTATGTATTTTTTTTTACAATTTTTTATTTTTACCTTTTTTTTTTTTAATTGACGGGAGGATTCGAACCCAGACGTTTTCAAACTGGAGTCGGCGACTCTAACCATTGAGCCACCGGACCGGTTGAAATGAGAGAGGCCGAGAGAGAATTTTCCCCTCGCGCTCAGCAAATGTGTTTTTTCCCATTTTAATCCCGATACAGGCTTGATTATTCAGCTTAATCCTGAATACATACTTAAAAATGCGAGCTTAAATTAAGTATTTTATACTTGATTTTAGAATGGCACTTTTTTTCTGTGTACATACATATATATAGAAATAAAGATATATGGACTCTACGTTTGTATTTCTTCATGACAACTTTAATTCAATTGTGTATTTATAGCTAATCTGATGTTTGGCATCGATTTAAACGGTGGTCGATTCTTCTTTAACGCCGTGCGGGAAGGCGACAGCATTGCCTTTGCCTGTGATGACGAAAACGAGTGCAGTCTGTGGGTAATGGCCATGTACAGAGCCACGGGCCAATCACATAAGCCAACGCCACCCATCACACAGGACAAGAACTCGGCCATGTCCAAGATTCAAGGAGGTAAGCTTTTAATATTCCTGATATTCCTGATAGATCATTAAGTGTTCAATATGTGTAATTTAGATGCGGATAAAGCACGCAAGCATGGAATGGAAGATTATATAAGCGCGGATCCGTGCACATTTGACCATGCCAATTTATTTAAGACCTTACAAAACTTGACACTCGAGTACCGATTGAACGATCCGTACGCGTCTCTGGTAAGTGTTGAATGTTGAGCGCAAGGAATACGAGTCTAAATCTATATATCTATATCCTAATTAACTACTTTTTTAATGAATTTGTCATTTCATTGGCATTGAAAAAAAACTAGTGCTAATGAAAATTCATTTCAGTTTGCATTAAAAATGAAAAGTAATGAAAATATTTCAGAGGCATTACTTAATGCTAGTGAAAAACTATTTTAATTACCATTAATAATTACTTTCTTTGAAAAACTTAAAAAATTGAATTATTTAGAAAAATTTAAATAAAATGAAGAAATTGTTCTTTCGATCATTTTCACGATATTTATACAAAATTTTAAGTGCAAACTAAAGGTGAGAACAATTTATTTTCACATTTATAAAACCAGTAATTAATCAGACTGTATTTTTTAAAACTATCCATATATTTTCTGTCTGTGAATATTAATTTGCTTAGACCAGTCCACACTGGGCCGGATTGCCGAATAAGTGGCATAAAGTCGAAAATTGCATATATCGAGCTGAAACTTGGCATATTTATTGAATATACCACTCTAAATATTTAAGCAATATTTTGAGTCAGCTTGACCACGCCTACCCCGACTGCCCATATAAGACAACATGACGTATACGTGATTTAAATTATATTTACATACAAACAAGCACATCTAGAAAATACAGCCATCGGAAAAGCCGCAAAAAGCCGCAAACCGGATTGTTATTATATTTTTATGAATAGGTTCTACTTTTTTTCAACATACATTACACATCGCAGAAATACGCAGAAGACTTTTTTTTCTCTACAGAAGACGAACACTTTGGTTAAATTTTTTCTTATTGAACAACACAAAACAATACACATATTATCACATATAACAAGTTTTGACACAAAATCTTTTCATTCAACTCCAATTTACATACCTCGGTCTTCAAAATCCATTTTTAATAATAACCAATTTGCTTATCGTGTGGAATTGCCAAGCGCACAAAGTCGACAAAAGTTTGCCGCCAATTTTGTCACAAAAGTCAGCTGTTTAATCGGCTGACTTTGGAGCTTGATAAAAAATGCCAGGGTTGCATTTTTAGCAAAAATATTTATTGATGCTTTCTACAGATACAATCTAGTATATATATGTTAAATAAAAATGTAGATTTGCTTCAATTAAATTTTCGACTTTATGCCACTTATTTGTCAATCCGGCCCAGTGTGCAGTCTAGAAATACAATTCATGTTATCAAAAATGTATTTAATAAAACTGTCGTATACAAATGTTGTATAAATATCGCGAAAAGGATCGAAAAAACAATTTCTATATTTTTCTACATTTTATTTAAATTTTTCATTTTTAAAAAGTAATGATAATGCTTAAGGCACAACTCTGATCTATATACATATTTGCTCTACTCACAGGGATGGTTTAGTCCGGGACAAGTATTTGTGTTGGACGAGTATTGCGCCCGATACGGAGTCCGAGGATGCTATAGACATTTATGTTATCTCTCCGACCTTTTGGATCGTGCTGAGAAACAGCATATGATTGATCCCACTTTGATCCACTACTCGTTTGCATTCTGCGCGAGTCACGTTCATGGAAATAGGTAATGTTGAATACTATATGTATGTTGAATACATATGTTATTGAGTAAACATTTGATTTGTTACAGACCTGATGGAGTTGGCAGCATTACGCACGAGGAAAAGGAAAAGTTTTCCGAAATCAAAGAACGTCTGCGACAACTTTTGGAGTATCAAATAACAAACTTCAGATACTGCTTTCCATTTGGTCGTCCCGAAGGGGCATTGAAGGCAACACTCTCATTGCTGGAACGGGTTCTCATGAAGGACATTGTGACGCCAGTGCCTCCGGAAGAGGTGCGTCAAATGATTAAAAAGAGTCTGGAAACTGCAGCGCTTGTCAACTACACACGACTCTCGGCCGAAGCTAAAATTGAAGGTGCCCAACAATTGATTCAGTTGCTCATTTATATTTTTTTTTTATGCATATCAGAGCGTTATCATTATCAATACTGTATCGGCATAACATATATTATTTATACAGTAACAACACAGAAAAACAAATCCGGGATATTCAGAATTCAATCCTGAAATTCTTAAATTCAGGCTAACAAATTTGTATTAATTATAATGTTTTTCGTTACATTTAAATTTTTTTTTAAAGATTTTTTTTTAAGATTTTATTTTCAAACATTTTTTTTTTACAATTTTCTTTTTAAAACTTTTTTTTAATTTTTTACAATTTTTTTTTTAATAGATATTTTTTTATAAATTTTATTTTTAACATTTATTTATTTTCACCTAATCCTGAATACATACTTAAAAAATGCGAGCTTAAGTTGAGTATTTTATACTTGATTTTAGAATGGCATTTTTTTTTCTGTGTATTGCTAATGAAATAACGGCAACGTCATCTGAAATCAGCTTGTAAACTATAATTATTATTTATATTGATTTACTTTGCAGAGGATTTGCGTGGAGAAGTGATTGTACCACCACCCAAAAAACTGGAGGATCTCATTCATCTGGCCGAGCTGTGCGTTGACTTGTTGCAGCAGAATGAGGAGCACTATGGCGAGGTTAGTCATTGTAGTCATTGTAAATTACGTTCAATTCTTAATTTTGCCCACTCTTTGCCCACCTGAAAGACAAGTCAATTTAGCTTTATTCGAATGTCCGTCTGTTCTTCTATCTGTATTAACGTGTCGATGTCAGTTTGACAATAAATTTGGTATTAAACCATTCAATTTCTATTCATAGTCTGGAAATTGTATGATTATTATTAATTCGTAAATATTTATTTCAAATTTTAAGTAGTGTAGTTTTGTATTTGACCGTGTATATGCTATCGAATTCTTATATCTGGGTATAGGGTATTACGTAGTCGATCATTTTCGACTTTGGCGATTTTATTTTGTCTCCTTAATCAGCGTAAGTACAGATGAAAGTTCTACATGTTGTGATTAAATGTTTTCTATGTACTTTAGACGTTATTTAAATGTACCTTTTTAGCCAAATACTTGTGTGCGGTTGTGAATTTGTCATAACAATTATTAATTTGATAATATGCTCACTCGGATGTCGCAGCACTTTTGCATTTTGAAAAGCCTTATTACTAACAAACAACATAAGTACTTTTACACAATTATACTTATATTTTAATAACTTTATTATGTGCACCAAATGTGCTCACTGATATCTCTAATATCTGAATGCATGTGGAATTACATTGTTTTCCTCCCATCCCATACGACAGCAAAGCAACACTAAGTATTATATATTATAATTATTATAAATAGCTTAGATCCACTTCCGTTCAAATCTGTGTGTTTTGTATTGATTTTGAATTCTTTTCAAGAGATTTTTACACGCTATACATTTTATACATTTTGGATTTTCATTATTTAATAATCCCATACCAGTTTAGGCAGCTCCAAAAATGACTGTAGCTTTGTGGAAATGTATGATGGAAGATTTATAATTTTAAAGCAATTATGAATACTTTTGATTTTTTTGTAACATTATCATAACAACTTATAACGAGTTAACAATGTTCCATGGCAGTTAAATTTTTTTGTGAAATCCGTAAAACAACTCCAGATGCATTTTTGAAAAAGATTATCACAATAATTTTCCGTTTAAGTTTAAGTTTTAAAAAATCACAACATCCGCAGAGGAAGTCTGTAAATTTCTAAAAAGCGAGTAGATGAATAAAATCAGCAAATCAATGAGATTATTCATTTAAATCAGGGGTGCCCAAAGCGGCCTTAACAATAATTTTTATTTTATTTCAATGTGTAGAAGCAGAAGCTTACCAATGTGTATTCTCACACACTTCCCATATCCTGTGTGCAAAACAAAAACAAATGTGCGTCGTGTGCATAGGCGATGGGCATCCCTGATTTAAATTATGTTGTAGTATCAATCGGTGAGGTTGATCAAAGGCCGATGCTGAAATAATACTAGATTTGTATTGTTTGTTTTTATTTATTTGATAGAACTCGAAAATGTATAGCCAACTGGTAACGTACAATTGTAATAGCAAAATCAAAAAAGAGCTCTTTATATAGTTATGCACCAACTATATTCATAGTAAATTCATTTCTTTTTTTGTCTAACTAAACTGTGAATATTCATTCAATATTTTTGTTATATACTTCATTGCGATAAACCTATAAAAATTGATTTGAAATCAAACGATTTGTGTTGAAATTTAGTTTTCCTAAGATAATTGCAAAACATTTACCATATTATCTAATTACTTAGGCAATTGAAGATACTATAACATTTAAACATTCTTAATATGGGAATGGAATGTAACTCGTATGTATGTATGTAGTACATTTGTATTTGTATACTCGATTTACACATATAGCTGCGCAAACATGATAAAAAGGATAAGATTAAGACAATAAAGGAAGGCGGAGACGATACTGATATCACAGCTGCTTCTGCTTCTGCCTCTGCTCCTGGTCAGGGATCCATTAACACAAGCATGGACCAGCAATTAACGTCAAAGGGCCAATTGGATGCTGGCGCTGCTAGTGGCGCTGCTAGTGTCGGACCGCCCCCATTCCGATACTGTATGCCCACACATGCGGTGTACACACCGCCAGTACCAACGGCACGTACTCTCTGATACTCTTCTAATTCATATACTCTACAATCCACATATACTCTACATCAGCGGTGGGCACGAAATCTGACTTCTACCTAAGTTGGGAGCAGCCGCTGCTCCCGGAGCCACTGCGTGCCCACTACTGCTCTACATTTACAAATTACAAGTTACTTATTAATATGAACCTAGCAAGATCGAGATACATACATAGATACATCTATCGCTAAAATTACCATACAAACAATTAATAACATAGTACATGTACTAAATTATTGCATACTACAACATACTACCATACACACACTCAGCTAACATGCATACAAATGTTACATATTCAGAGCATCGCACATCCATCAACATAACTGATATGTATAACTGACATAACTGATACACAGAAAAAACATCCGGGATATTTAGCCCGAACTCAATTCGAAACGATGTCAGAAATGGGGTAATCTCGGATTTTCTTAAGCCAAGTATAAAATACTTGATTTTTTCAATCCCCAATTCAATCCTGAAATTCTTAAATTCAGGCTAAAAAAAATAATGTTTTTCGTTACATTAAAACTTTTTTTTAAGAACGTTTTTTGAACGTTTTTCTTTTGTAAATTTTTTTTTTAAACATTTTTTTTTTTACAATTTTTTTTATAGATATTTTTTTTAATATTTTTTTGTATAGATATTTTTTTAAACATTTTTTTTTTTACATATTTTTATGTTTACCTTTTTTTTTTAATTGACGGGGGGAATCGAACGCAGACTTTTTTCAAACTGGAGTCGGCGACTCTAACCATTGAGCCACCGGACCGGTTGAAATGAGAGAGGCCGAGAGAGTATTTTCCTCTCGCGCTCAGCAAGTGTGTATTTTCCTATTTTAGTCCCGATACAGGCTTGATTATTCAGCTTAATCCTGAATACATACTTCAAAAATGGGAGCCTAAATTAAGTATTTTATACTTGATTTTAGAATGGCATTTTTTTTTCTGTGTATAACTAACATAACTACACAAGTCGGCATATTTATTTTGACAACATTTAAAGTTAAATATACCCATAATTTGATCCTACTTCATGTACATTTCGGCATCAATTAAAAGGTCATTTCAATTCCGTTTGAATGATACAAAACTTTCTTTAACCCATTAAGTACTCATTGAAAATTTTGAATTTTAAAAAACCTAAATTTTAAAACCTTCTTCCTAGATTTTTTTTTTGTTTTTAAATTTTTGATGCCAAAAAATTCTTTAAACAATTCTTATAGTGACTGCAAAAACAATTTTTCAAAAATCTCTTCGCTAGTATTTTTTATATAATATAGTTTTGAAAAAGTTTAAAAGTTAAAAAAAGTTTTAAAATTTACGCTTTTTAAAATTCCATGTTTTTAATGGGTACTTAACGGGTTAAGGATAGTTTTGTATCATTCAAACGGAAATGAAATGAATAAGGAGTAGATTTAAATTTAAATGTTGTCAAAACAAATATGCCGACTAGTGCAACATAACTAGCAAAACCTCTAACTAACAAAGATTCAACATTTTTGACATTTTCCCACATTAACAACAGTTCGATGGAGATTTTGTGCAAAGAAAGTTGTAAATGCTTTTAAGATAATAATATCATTAAGAAGGACAGACACATAAGTAAATCTGAGATGAGAATAAAATGTTATTCAGTTATATAGAAGAAGAGACAGGTATTGTAATTTACAAAATATAGACACTGTACTCGCGATTTATTTTCCGATTATGAAATTATTTAATTATAGTCAGTTATTTCAATTGTGTCTCTATTGTCTATTGTACTCTCTCTCGCAAAATGTCGTGCTCTCGTATCTCGTATTTATAACATATTACATATATTGTGATCAATCTGATTGTGATCAAGTTGTACTTGTACTATCTCAATGCATGTAAAAGTGCTAGCCAACCAGGGTTTGAGCATGCCTCTGAAGTGTAAATGTGTTTGGCTTATAAAACCTACCATATTCTTCATATTAGTACATACTACTTATATTTATTTCGGTTAATGTTGTCTCATCAATAAATGGTAGGTTAATTCTAAGAACTTGCTCGTAACATACTATATTATCTGTCTCTTAATCTTTCTCTATCTGTGCTCCTCCTCTTCCATTTCCGATTACTCTCTCAATTCAATTTGATGTATAGTATTGTTAATTCGAATGAGAAGGTCCTCAAAGTCATCGAAATATCATCGTTAGTGGTGTTCCCCCAAACTAAACTAAACTAAACTAAACTAAGCTAAAGAATGCATGTGTGTCGTAGGATCTTATATGTTTCCTTTACGATGATGATGATGATCCATTTCTTACCAGACTTACATATACATACTTACATTCAATATGATCAACAATTAATTTAAAAACAATTTATGTATTTATCTCTCTAATCGAGCATTGTTATATTCACATATGTATTTCTTAATACATTCATACATACTATATGTGCATTTCGTATCATCATATCACACCATAGGAATCTGTATATTCTTCATCATCGAATATAATACTATATTTTATTTCCATTTCCATGTATGTTTAATGTGAATATTTAAAATCTATTCGCACTTTGCAGAAACTAATATTAATAACTGATGTTTAAATTATTGCAATCCAAATTAAAGTAAATAACTAATCAGAAATGTTCCGAACCATACTCAGTAACTAATTTTCCAGATTAGCGACAGTTACTCAATCTATTTTCCTCTCGAGCATTCGGGAGAAAGCCTCAATCTAAACAAAAAAAAAAAACACTTAAATATTTCCGTAAGGACAAAAAAGTATCAAATAAGAGATGCAATTTTTATTAAGCAGCTTGAAACGTTGTCTTATATAGTATATATATACATATATATAAATTTATTACCTTGTCATAAAATATTGCTTTTATTGCTTTTTTCTTTAGGCATTTGCTTGGTTCAGCGATCTTCTGGTTGAACATGCTGAGATATTTTGGTCTCTTTTCGCGGTTGACATGGATCGGGTATTGTCTGAACAGGCACCGGATACATGGGACTCTTTTCCGCTATTCCAAATTCTTAACGATTATTTACGATCTGACGGTAAGTTTAAGCCGAATACCGTTTATACCTTACATATGTATTATTGTTAGACCTCGGATTTTGCATACTTCCATATTTTTCATCTGATTAGGTATTTTATAATTAAAAAAAAAACAATTTTTAATGCATATCGAAAATATGCAAATTATTAAAAACAAAATATTCTAAAAATATGTAAACAAATATGCAAAGAATATGCAAAATATGCAAAACATATGCAAAATCGAATTTCATCAAAAAATTGATTTCTACACTCGAAAATTGTTAAATCTAATAGCTGAAAAAGTGGGAGCATCGTTTCCTGTCGCTAATTCCTTCATATGGAAATAATATAAAAAGAATTAATGTTCAATTAATTCATTTTACATTTACTCTGCCAGAATGTACATCGAGTATGTATGTCGATTTTGCCAGCACCAGTCCAAGTGGCGTAGTGGTCGAAGTGATAAGTGCGCGGCATGCGAAACACGAGATGAGAGTTCGAATCCCGATCCGGTCGATGCATATGATTTTTAATTACTTAATATTTTTAATTTTTTTAAATTGTCAGTCTAATGGTAGAGATTTCTGGATTAGTAAACCAAGTTTGTTTTTGTTTTTGTCATTATTTTTACTTTTAATACATTCTATAAAATTTTAATATTTATTCCACCCTATGAATCGATTTTTTTAATTTATTTGATTTGTTAAATATAATTTTTTTTTTTGCATATTTTGCATATATTATGCATATTTTTTGCATATAATGTGCATCATGCAAATATGCAAAAAAATATTAAATTATGCACATATTTTTCAACTCTATTTTCAACGAAACGAACTTTGGTGTTATCAGAATTCACCTATCTTATCCCTATAAGAATATGCAATTATGAAAAATCCGAGGTCTAATGACTTATTATTAAAAGTGTTATTTTTTTATTAATGTGCTGTTATTATATGTGTGTAGATAACTTGCGTAATGGTCGGTTTCACCAGCACTTGCGTGATACTTTTGCACCATTGGTGGTACGGTACGTGGATCTTATGGAATCCTCAATAGCACAATCGATTCATAAGGGATTTGAAAAAGAGCGCTGGGAAAGCAAAGGGTAAGTCTTATTTCATTCACATTCAAATCTTATTCGAACTGCTTGCATCCACGGTCTCATATTATCAAAGTGCTTACCAGCGTCTTCAGACAGGCATTTACATTCAGCATTAAACATATAAGTGCTCAGAAAGTTAATTCATACAATTTTATTGAGAAATTCATCTTTATACAAATTTTGAACAAATATTTCACATGTTATTATTGTACAATGTACATACTTACCTACATATTCCAAATATTCGACATTTATATAATTCATAAGTAATAATAAGTTGGGAAAAATTTAATTCATTATGCATTCTAACATGTTCTTGTTAAAGAAAACCATGAATTTGAATTCGTCCTCAATGGAGAATTGCCGAATTTAATACAGCTTGTAAATTATGGTACAAAAATTGAATTTCTTTTTTCCCAACCAATCATATTACACATGAAAATTGTTTTGTGAGTTCGCGTCACTTGAATATGTTCAACATTTTATGAATACAATTTTCCCTGTATGATCTATTCAATTTTGCTTGCAATAAATCAAAATGTATTGGATTTATTGATTGCAGTAGTGCAATATTTATATGTCTTTTTCTTGCACAACATTTTTGGGTCACTTTATTTTATTGATTTCCATTGATTCCCTATGTTGGCAATAAAAAAAAAAGTTCGTGACCAATGATCTGAATTTAGGTCTTAACGTGTTGGTAGCTTTAGGGTTAAAATTTTAAGAAAGCCCAATTTGTTTGAAAAGGGGATAGTTTGGGAATGAAGGACACTTGATGAATTGATTAAATTAACATCTTCTACACAGGAAAAAAATTCCGTGATATTTAGCCCGAATTCAATGCGAAACGATGTCAGAAGTGGGGTAATCTCGGATTTTATTTAAACCAAGTATGAAATACTTGATTTTTTCAATCCCGAATTCAACCCTGAAATTCAGGTTAAAAAATTTGTATTAATTATAATGTTTTTCGTAACATCAAATTTTTTTTTTAATCTTTTTTATTTTACAATTTTTTTTTATTTTTTAATTTTTTTTTTATTTTAAATTTTTTATTTATTTTAAAATTTTTTTTTATTTATTTTACTTATTATAACTTTTTTTTTAACGCTTTTTTAACATTTTTTTTTATGTTTTTGCAATTTTTTTTTAATAGATATTTTTTTTAAATTTTTTTTTAAATAATTTTTTTAAATAATTTTTTAGTTACCATTTTTCATTTTTACTTTTTGTTTTTTTAATTGACAGGGGGAAACGAACCCAGACTTTTTCAAACTGGAGTCGGCGACTCTAACCATTGAGCCACCGGACCGGTTGAAATGAGAGAGGCCGAGAGAGAATTTTCCTCTCGCGCTCAGCAAATGTGTATTTTCCCATTTTAATCCCGATACAGGCTTTATTATTCAGCCGAATCCTGAATACATACTTAAAAAATGCGGGCTTAAATTAAGTATTTTATACTTGATTTTAGAATGGCATTTTTTTATCTGTGTAATACTACTTCCTGTTTTTTGCAAGAAGTATTGAATAATTATAATTTGAAGTGTACTTTGAGAACCTCTTTAGTAAGATTGACCCAGTTGAGAAGCAATTTTTGTCTTTATTTTTTAATTAATACATTCTTATATTAAAAAATGTACATTTTGGAATTGTTCAGGCAACAAATGTACATATCTAAAAAAACACACACCTTGTTATGGAAAGTGGATATAACTCCGTTTTCCTTCAATATAACCTTTGTCGAGTGTATTCAAGATCACAACTAAATAACAAACTTTCTGTAATATATGTTAGCAAATAAATTGGAATAGAAAAATGCTGATAACGTGTTGAACCTATTCCAGTGATATGAACTGTATTTTACTCTATATACATATGTATGTATGTGCATATGTAGGTACATAAGTACATGTATGTGTATGTATGTTCACACGTTAGTCGAATTATCCAGTAGAAGAGGAGTCCGCTCTAAACCAACTCTCAACTCGCTCGCTCGCTCTCGTTTTCGACTCATTTCATGTTTAAGGGCGCTTCAGACGAGCACTTTTTCACCGACACTTTTTGTCAAAAAGAGATGATTTCGTGTCCGTGTCGCTCACTATCGTGAACGTGTTCTTTTTCCATCGGTGAGCGTCGGTTTTTCCCCGACGCTTTGAACACGACACGGACAGCTTTCTGACAAAAAGTGTCGGTGAAAAAGTGCTCGTCTGACCCGACCCTTAGTAAACTTGAATATGCCGTACACATATTTCCATCTATTTATGTTACATACGTATCGTATCTTTCCGGTGAAACTTTAGGATAAACGCCGCTTTGAACCCAGCCGCATTAAACAATGCAGCCCAGGCATTAAACACGGCAGCTCTCAACCCGGCGGCACTGCTCAGCGGCAAGAAAGATCAGGTCAATTTCTATGTGCCGAAACTACCAAGGGGCTCAGCTGCCGTTGGTGATAATGAAATGAGGTTTTTAATCTTTGACTGACTGCTCTGCACAATCTAACAATCTTACAATCATTTATAATGCTCTACTGAAACATATAACGATTCTCTTGTATTCGCATTCGCATTTGCATTTTGTGTTCTGCCAATTCTGCATCTGCATCTGCATCATGCATTTATAGCCAACGAGTTGATTTTATCTAGTGAATTTAGCCAGCATAACTCACAAATATTTACTCAATGTCCATTTTATATATATAGTATGTATGCTAACGATTAGATATTTACCTAATACCTATTGTAATAATGTTTACAATTCACCCATCCATAACATACTATAACTAACACTGCCACAGCCATATGTATGTATACTCGTGATCATAACTTTTATGTTTTTCCTTTCCAATTTCCATTTCCAAACCCATTCAAGTCGGGACTGTAAAATTCAATTAAAATTTATAAAAGATTAATTATTTATTTTTTTTTAAAAATTTTAGAAAAAAAATTTATTCTGGGAGGTAGCTTTAGGTTCCATTTATAATATTGGGAAAAAGCTTAGCCCAGAAGCCGTAAATTATTGTTGAGTTTTTTTTTTAGCGAAAAAAATGAAAATCAGAAATAATCATTATTTTTTAGTTTTATTTTTTTTTGATCAAAAATAATGATTACGGTCCAAGTTTTATAAAATTACTCATAAATAAATATTATCAGTGAAGAAAATAGTAAAAATCAATAATAATTATTATTCTTGAGTTTTATTTTTTTTTGCTCAAAAATAATGATTACTAAGTTTTAAGAAATTACTTAAAAATAATGATTATCATTAGGTTAAAAGTAAAAAATTAAAATATAATCATTAAAATGTAATTTTTATAATACAACTTATACTGATTACGGTCCCTGATGAAAATTGTTCACTGCTATAGAGTCTGATTTCTAACATCGACATGTTCAGATATTATATTCAATTATTTTTGAAATCATTGCTTGCTCGGAAGTCAGGAATTAAATGTAGTGTCATCAAGTTATCAAGAGCAAACTGCTGCTTTTTAATAAACTAATTTTGTTTTCATTGAATTAAATTTATTATTTATTATTTTATTATTATTTAAACCAAGTTGCATTACTCTTTTGTGTTTATAAGGTACTCGAGCAATTTGTTCGCAAAATATTACACTCAAGTTGATGTTGTCTAAGTATTGCAAAAAATCAAACAAAACTCACAGGGTCGATCAATGAAATACAATTTTAATTTTTGTCGTTTTTTATTGTTTTTTCCCCCGACATTTTATCATGGTGCATCAAAGTGAATAGAGCAATGTCACATACGAGATGAAACCGCTTTCACTTCTAGTATCAATATATGTAAATGATCATGTGCATATGTAACTTTTGGAGATTGTAAAACGTACTCCAATTGACGACAAACCCTCTGATAAAACCCTACATTTATTATTTAACTTTATACAAGGATTGATACAGATCTAAACCGAATTATTGCAGTCTATAAGCAACTAATATCGTTGCTAATCATAGATATATGGCATAATTATTTGTTATTTATCTGATTTACAAAAAATAAAAAAAAAAGAAGATTATCAGCTAGCTTTTATGCTATATAGTATTTAAGTTTGGTGTGCGCTTCCTAACACATTATTACAAATTGTCAATATGGACAAACATTGAATATTTTTAATCAGTTTTAGCAATTGTTGTAGAATACGCATCCTTTCAAAGTTAACGTAGTTTCTTTGCTTGCTTAAAGATATTCGCCAATACGTTTTGATTGCAATTAATATTTTAGCTGCATTTTATTTAATACAATACAAATAGTTGACATCACAAAACACATCTCTAAATATATTGTACAACTATTAATGCTAACTGAGTGATCAGCAAACATAAGAGGGAGGAAACTGATTTCCAAAATTAATATGATCCCAATTGGAAAAGATAATGGCTTTCACAAATTTTTTTATTCAAACCAATTAATTTCAAATCCAAACGTTAATAAAAGTAATTAGGGTCTTCTTATGAAAAGTACGACTTTGAACGATTTATAGAGATTATCAGCATGATTATCACGTTTAAGAGAGATTACCCTCTAAAGATGTTTGTTAATGATCAAATAGGATCGAGTAAATATAGCTATTGACGGATTATGGACAAACTAATTTTGGCAACTAAATTTGAGTTATTAGTTGAGTTACTAGTAATATAAGCAAGATTTAAACAAACTATTATGTATGTATATATAATCAATAATTGATACATAGAACAATTCCGATAGTTACAAGTTAATTAACTTAAATTTTTGTTATTATTATTTTACACATTAATTATCTTGAATTTCCACCACAATTTCAAACTATATATTTTATGCTTGTGTTTCTTTTGCTCAGAAATGGCTGTGCCACTTCAGAAGACCTTTTCTGGAAGCTCGACGCCCTGCAATCGTTCATCAGAGATCTGCACTGGCCAGACGCCGAGTTCCGTCAGCATTTGGAGCAACGATTGAAGATGATGGCTGTTGATATGATTGAACAGTGCATACAGCGAACGGACTCGTCGTTTCAGTCTTGGCTTAAGAAAAACGTTGCCTTTATTTCGACTGACTATATAATACCGTCAGAGATGTGCGCTATGGTAAATGTGATATTAGATGCTAAAAATCAAAGCTTTAAATTAACGACCATCGATGGTATCGATCTTGTAAGTATTCTTAAATATATACCAACTATATTTGTATTTATATATATTATCTATTAATCTTGACTTAGTATACTACAAATTAAGTTTTGATTTTATTTTTTTAAAATAATTATATTTTCAAAAATTGCGAAAAAAAAAATGTTAAAGGTTTTTTAATAGAGGTCAAATTGACTAAACTTACTTATTCTTATTTATGTATATATTTTAATTTTTTTTTAAATTATTATAAATTATTTATTTTTTTAAAAATTTTAAAATTAAAATTAATTATTTTATTAAAAATTATTTATTTATTATATATTTATTAAATTATTTAAATTTGTAATTTTATGAAACTATTTTCATCAAAAAATTATTAAAAAAAAAAAAAATTAAATTGCATTATTTTGTTAAATTTCCATTAAAATTATTTTTTGATTTTTAATTTAAATAAATTTATTAATATTAAAAATAAATAAATAAATTAAATTTATAAATTTATATTTATTATTAAATAAGATTTATTCATTTAATAAAATTATTCAATATTTTTAAAGTAATTACTTAATATTAAAAGGGTTTATTTTTAATTTTTATCAGATCTAGTAATTAAAAAAAAATATTTTTATGGTATTTCAATTAAATTATCTATATTAATATTAAAAATTATTAATTTTATGTATGTATTTTGAATATGTATATTTTGTTTTGTTTTCGATTTCAGTACAAATTCCATGCGAAAGTCGATGATCAAATCGACAAAGCGAATGTAGCGATGACACAAGGCCTAAGTGGCAAGCTTATGTCAGTGCTAGAGTCGACTTTGTCGAAATTGGCGCGTTACGATGAGGGCAGCCTGATTGGCTCGATCCTAAGTTTTACGAACGTGTCGAGCTCAGGGAAGGATCTCGGTCAAGGCTATGTGAATTTCTTTCGCAACAATATGGATCAGATACGCGGCAAAATTGGCGATGATCTGTGGACCCTTAACTTTTTCGAGCAGTGGTATTCTCAGCAAGTAAATATGCTGTCGAATTGGCTATCGGAGCGAATGGACCACGCCCTGCACTATGCACAGGTCACGTCCATCTCGCACATAATTAAGGTAACAAGCAACTAAACAATATACGGTGAACCACGAATGTCTTCATACAGCATACACTTTTTCAAATTTGCGTATAATAAAGATGTTTAGATGCGGGTTTCTTATATTAATCTTTTACACAATTAAATCCCGTTCTAATGATGCAAAAATTTCATTAACCCATTAAGTACCCATCGAAAATTTTGATTTAAAAAAAAGTAAATTTTTCAACTTTTTTCCTCGATTTTTTTAAAAAATATTTTGTTCAGAAAAATACAAACAATTCTAAGAGTGAATTTTTTCCACAAAATATTTTGATGCAGAAAAAATATTTTTGCTAGTATTTTTTATAATTTTTTGAAAATCCTAAAAATTACGATTTTAACCTCTTTTTCCTACTTTTCACACAAAAAGTGGCTTTTCAAAAAATTATAAAAAATACTAGCAAAAATATTTTTGAAAAAATTTGTTTCTGCATCAAAGTATTTTTTGGAAAAAATCGAGGAAAAAAGTGGAAAAATTGACTTAATTGACAAATTTATGCTGTATGAAAAGATTAGTGGTTCACTGTATGGTGATTTGTATATGCATATATTTACATACAAATGTATAAATTTAATGCGATTTTATTAGAAAATCTATTCGGACTTTGAGCTGCAGGGTGTTCTAGAGGACAAGCTCAATTCGAAAGCATATCAAACAGTTGCACAGCGAATGATGGCTGAGGAGGCAACCTGTGCGCTGTCAATGCCCGATGTGGCTGAGGGAGATGAGTAAGTTATTTATTCTGATGAATATCAATAATAAATACTACTATACTATACTTAATATTTATTCACTTAGAAACTGTGACGATGTGCACAATGGTGACGTGGAGGATGGCGGCGATGAGTCCGGCGCCCATGCATCTCGGAGCCTGCCAAAGCCAAAAATCGCAGCCGCTCAAGCAGCGGCTGTCACCAACGTTGTCGCTGGTCGTGTTGGCAATTTGCTTGGTAAAGGCATTGGTGGACTTAGCTCAAAGCTAGGAACTGGCGGTTGGTTTTGAAAATTGGCTATATTCTGGAGTGGTTCTGGATTAAATCATACACTGACGTCCAGCATCTAATGTTAGCTTCGTAGCTTTTCTGAGCCAAGTCCACACGACGCATGAATGCTTATTTAACACCAAAACTTAATGGATAGCTTAAATACACACACACACAGACCCAAACACAGGCAGACAGATAACACTTATGGGGAATTGTATGTATAGAGTAGAGTCTTTAAACTACATTCCAATATTAAATTAATTATATATAATCTCTATTATGAAAAGCGTTTTAGCAGACATAAATACAAATAATATACTTACCTACAAATTGATTTAATGTAAAAACCAATCATGTACATTTAAAACGACGATAGTTCTTCTTTCTGATAATAAGCGACAGCTAACTTAAATACATCTTTAGACAAAACACTCATCTGTTTTGGAATTAATCTGGAATTACTTTTCAAATGATTTAATGTCAAGTTGAGGCATTCAATATTTACATATGCATAACATTATTACCTCTTGAATATATACTATATAATAATGACATTTTTAATTAATTAATTCTGCTTATATGCATATTTCTTCATCAACGCAATTGAGTATGTGATATACATAACATACATATATATGTAATACGTTCTTTGACACAGTGCTAGATCGGTAATTAAAGTTGGAAAGCTATTGTATTATTATTTTTGGCAAATAACACTGGCAGAATAATGCATCTGCCTTCTTGTTTGTTGTCTTAATTCAACTTAGATTTCCCATTCCAAAAAAAAAGATTTTGTAATTGTGTAATATGTGTCTTCTTATATATTATTTATATTTTTCTATAAAACATTAATTTCTACTGTGAACTCGTTATACATGAAACGGTTCGGAATATAATATTAAAGGCTACATATCTCTCAAAGTTAATCCAATATAATTTGTATTCTACTGGTTATGTTGGGCTAGGAAGCATAAGGAAAGCCCTTCTATAGTAGAACGATAATATATTATATATTCAAAGCCTAAGCTCTAACAATTGTGTGTACTATTGTTAAGTTAAATATTTAAGTAGTATTTAGCTAAATTTATATTCCCCACACTGAGTACTTATACAAAAATTGTTCGTTTTAGCTATGGTTACTTTTTAAATAATTAACCAATTTAAATTAATTTCGATATTAAAGTTGCTTAAATATATATGTAAATATTTAAGTATGTGTATTCATACATACATTTAATATACATGAATTAATTAAAGTTTATCTATATATATAATCTGAAATCTGGTGTCTTTTATCTGGGGAAAAATATTAATTACTAAAGAGTCCGCAAAAAATATCAGGTGAACAGAAATAAGCAGCAAGCGAGTGGCGGAAACCAGCCACATCCGAATGTGGTGAGCCTACGGAATGCATCGTCAAAAGTGCATCGTAATCAATCTTTTCTCCAGCTGCTATAACATAGGAACATAGTTTCTCGCTGTCTCTTGTCATCGAACCTTCGGGGGTCCTTCGGTTTTTATTATTCTTCTTTGGTTATACTATTTTTGAATGTATTGTTTTCAAATTTGTGCATTTACGGGTTGTTGTTTGTGCAAATTTTGATCCTTTCATTTTCCATATGAAAAATCAAAATTTTGTCATTATTTTTGTAGCATACTTTTGGCTGCAGCAAGAAACTAAAATGAAATTTTCGCTTGCTGCTGATATATGTTCGCCTGGAATTTCACCTGGTATTTTAACTCTATTGGCCCTTTTCGCTCGAGGTTTGTATTATGTTTGTCTGTATGTGTGCTACATGACAAATAAAGTATTCGAACTTTAGAATAGAGCGAAAAGAGCTAAAATACCAGGTGAAATACCAGGCGAACATAAATCAGCAGCAAGCGAAAATTTAATTTTTAGTTTCTTGCTGCAGCCAAAAGTATGCTACAAAAATAAATACGAAATTAGGATTTTTCATATGGAAAAAGAAAGGAACAAAAGCGCATTCACCATTTTAAAAAGCTGCCTAAAAGCATGCTGCAACTTTTCACTCAACTTCGCTATTGGCGTTGCACAGTGGTTCCTCCCATAGGCCAAAAATAATAAAGTCCAAGTTAAAATTTGGACTTTAAATGTGTTAACACTGTTTTAGAATTGGTCTAGCTATTAAACTGTATTCTTGTTTTTGTTTTGTTCTAGCTGTCCTCTTCAAGAATATCATCGAAAGAGACAGCATGATATTATTTTGGTGAGCAACTTGGTAGTAGAGCAGTCAGTAAAAAAATTAAAAAAGCATTTAAAACAAAGTTATTGTGCGGTGGAAGGGATTAATTTTATAAATAAAGGTATTATCTATATTTATACAACAAAAAGTATATATACTTCCTGCTGTGTTTTGTGTAAATCGGTATTGTCTTAAGTACGTTATTTTAGACGTTCTGTGTTTGTCTTTTCTGTGTTTCGTTAGAGCTTTCGTTATGAAGCAAAAGTCAGCAATCAAAAAATCTTTTTGTATTTTATGAATTAACATTTGAAGATTATGTGATGTTGATTTCAAGTGCCAATAGGCGCCAGGGCTCTTGCTATATACAAAAATATAACCTAACCTCAACTTTAAAAAAACATATGTATTTTCTATGGCAGCTATATGATATAGTCGTCTGACTTTGACCAAATTTGGTCAGAATGCATTAGGCCATCCCATATGCATATTGTGTCAGTTTGGTTGAGATATCTCAAACAACAAAAATGTTGTTCATACTAAGACCTGATTTTCGACTGATCATTCATAATGATATGATATAGTGGTCCGATTTCAACCAAATTTGATCAGAATATATTAGGCCATTCCTTTATGCATATTCTGTCAGTTTGGTTCAGATATCTCAAACAACAAAAATGTTTTTCAACAAAAACTCCATTTTCGACTGATCGTTCCTATGGCAGCTATAAGATATAGAGGTCAGAATTTAATCAAATTTAGTCAGGGTGTATGGGACCATCCCATATGCAAATTCTGTGAGTTTGGTTTAGATGTGTCAAACAACAAAAAAGTTTTTCATACAAACACTTGATTTCAGACCGATAGTTCATATGACAGCTATATGATATGGTGGTCCGATCCGGCTGATTTTTATACATAATCTTACTATAAATTTATAAAAATTTTGAGTTAAGTTTTAAGCCTCTACCTCTACTAGAAGTATTTTTGGCCGCCTTCCCCATACAACAGGAACCAGTGTGCGTTGGCGCGATATTTAAATGTGAACTTTTTGATAATTGCAGCTGAAAAATAAATAGGCAGTACCCATCCAAAGAAAGAAATGGTAAACAGGTAATAATTCTTTTGTCAACATGTTGGTTTTTTTTTATTAAACCGTATATGATTTGTATTATTCTTATGTGTTTTACATCCATATTATTTACTAATTTTGTGGTCACATTATTTATGTATAATTTCTTACGAGAAGCTTTTGCTTTTGCTTTTGTTTTATTCTGTTGTTTATTTTATCAATAATATAACTATACGTTTATGGTAAGTAAATTGTATATAACATTTAATTTGTATGTATTTATAAGTATATACTATATGCATATATTGTAAATATTTTATAATTATAGATATGCGTAAGGGGTATGTAACCTTAAACTCTTTATTTAATTATGCCTACTTACAGTTAGAGCAACTAAAATTAAATGGAACAATTAACCAATCAGTGTAATTACTAAATATTTAATGCAAATCATCAAAACGTACTTATATACATTCAATATTATCTTTATATTGTATCTCTGTATCGGACATGTTACTCGTAAACAAAAATTAGTGATAATTTATAACAAAATTATTGTTAAGATAATCACTCTACATACATACATATATATGTATGTATGTATTGCGTATTTAAGCTGTTGATCAAGAACAAAAATACAGATTACAGATAATTAGTAATTAATAGTGTCCATACACATACAATCGGGCCCTGTTTTCTGTTTACAGATCAAGAAATGGTCTTGAAATTAAATAAATGTATATAAAATTATGATATATGTATGTATGTATGTATGCAACACATTTGAATCAACCGTTTATCTTAAATTGTTTGTAATAATTGTAGGACTGTTGAAATATAAATACATAGTTTAGGCTTATTGCATAAAAGTAAATTTAAATTTAAATTTAAAGGTAATGGTGAATTGTCAATAAATAAATCGGAAAATATTGCAAAGCCGTTTCAAGTGTGATATTCACTAGCTAATCGTTAAGACATCTAAATTAAAATGTAAATGTAAATGTAAATAAAAAACACAGAAGAATTGGAAGCATAGTTAACGTAAATCTATAATTTTCTTTTGATTAGAATACATTTGACTAAAGTTAAATGTTCTTGTTGTATATGTATAAGTGCATACACACATTTGAATGACGCGAAAATAAAAAACAAAAAAAAACTCACATAAATACGATGGAATAACTGCATCGTAAATAGATACATAGATACATGTTTGTATGTATAGTATGTGTATATGGCTGATTGATTTATCGAAATCGATTCGATTGCGACTCTTTCATACATAATATATTCATACATACCTATGCTAATGTGAGCTTGTGTGTGTAAATGTGTCTGTCTGTGTATGTACATAAGTAATTCGTGCCAAGTACATATGTACTATATGTATATATTATTTTTGTATTCACTTAAAACGTAGCTTTATGAATATATTTATGTATGTGTGTGTGTATGTATGTATGTGTGTGTGTGTTGTATATGCTTATGTACATAAATGTTAGTATTTATAATATGTATTTAACAGTCTTTGTTTTTGTTATACGTATAATTATAATTGGCAATGGCTTTAAAATTACATAATTGTTATACCTACATACTTGAATGTACATACATACATAATACATGTGTGTATTATAATCCTCATATACATACAGACATACTCGTATTCCCATTGAAATCTGATTGGTTTTCTCTTACATTATACAAATTGGTATTCTTCTTTCTACTATATGTATGTAGTGCATTATTTGTATCATCGTATAATCAGCATAATTATTTATTATTTATGACATTTTCATCTGTGATCGGACAACATTCTAGTTTTAGAATTGATCAGGTAAAACATAATATTGGAAATAATTAAGCAATTTGACAAGGTCGACGACTAGTACAAAAAAAGGTGAAGTTTATGTATAAATATATGTACAGTTTGTCAAGAAACACTTTAAACAATAGCTTATTATATATATTTGGAATGGCCATTTAATTTTCGTTCGAATGACTCAAAACTTTCCTCAACCCATTAAATACCCTTCGAAAATTTCGAAATTATGTAAAAGTCATTTTTCAAAACTTTTTTCCTCGATTTTTCACAAAAAATATTTTGATGCAAAAAAATTTTTGGAACAATTCTAAGAGTAGCTGCAAAAGAAAATTATCAAAAATATTTTTGCTAGTATTTTTTTAAGAATTTTTTGAAAACTGCAATAAAGGCGCTTTTTGCATAAAAATAGGGAAAAATAATTTTTAGGATTTTCAAAAAATTTTAAAAAAAATACTAGCATAAATATTTTTGAAAATTTTCTTTTTGCAATTACTCTTAGAATTGTTCCAAGAGTTTTTTTGCATCAAAATATTTTATGTGAAAAATAGAGGAAAAAAGTTGAATAAGTAGACTGTTGCAAAAATTCAAAATATTCCATGGGTACTCAGTGGGTTGAGGAAATTTTTGCATCATTCGAACGAAAATTTAATGACCTTTCCAAATATATATAAAAATCAATTATTTTCTTATTTAAAGCCAAAATATTACATTTTTAAGGGTGTGTAAACTGTTTCTTGACAAACTGTATGTATGTACATACATAAGTATGTATTTACGAGTGTAAACGTGCAAATGGATGAGTGTAAGAATACATTATTCAATACATTCTTGAAATCTTTTAATCCACCCAACTATGTAATTGTTTGTATGTGTGTACAATGTACATACATATATGCACATGGTAGACATGTTATATACTTTATTTGCAATAGTTAGTATCAGCTATCAGGTCCAATGATCAATAAATTCGTACGTTTTTTTTGTTTACACACACACATACATACATATATGTATACGTACATTATATATACACATACATATGTATACACAAGTATGCACACTTACATAAATACATGCTGATAATGCAACTTGTTAAATCAAAGGCTGGATACGAAAACAATGTATGAAGTATTGGTTTTGAAAGTATTGGAAGTATCTAAACATTTCAATATTCTTAAATTTGAATCTACCACGAAAACGTGGGGTAAGAAAAAACGTATTGTCAGAGCCAACTTTCAGTTTTGAAAAACAAAGTAATTTTCAGGAATAAATAAATTTACAATGGTTCAAATAGATTCCCGAAAGAATAATTGACTTGTTCAATCATCAGTTGTTGGTATTGTTATCGTTATTTAATATTATTTAAAAAACAACAAAAATATCTATAACAGGGATGCCCATCGCCAATGCACACGACGCACATTTGTTTTTGTTTTGCACATGGGATATGGGAAGTGTGTGAGAATACACACTGGTAAGCTGCTGGCGCACATTGGCAAATTACACAAACTAATTTTGCACATTACGCTTTCGGTCGTCTTTCGTTGCTGGCAAAACAAAAACCATTGCATTGCATCGTTTTGCTTTTGCTAATCCAAATGTATTTTGTTGTTGTCTTATCGCTTGGTGTACACCATAAAAAAGAAGAAGTTTACTTCGCTGTGAAACGTGTGACACTTGTGTTTTTTTTTTGAAGAAACATGTTCCTATTTTTTTTCTGTGTTCACATTGAGTTAATGTGTGCGTGCGCATTTTTTTTAATTTGTATTGGTGCATGCACAAATTTATAAGGCAGCTTTGGGCACCCCTGATCTATAATTTTTTTTATTTTGGTAATCTATGAGCTATTCTCATTTTATCATTTTGTTGATATCTTGAGATGACAATTTATAAGAGTTAATAACAAACAAACCGTAATAAGTGCGAGTAATTTTAAATTCATTTGTCACATTATATTAAATATGTATGTATGTATGCATCACGCATGCATGTATGTATATATGTTACATATAATATAACCTATAGCTGTGAACCTTGTCATGTCATTGTCATTTATAGTATAATATGTACAGTGAACCACCAATGTCAAAATTGCTTAATTTAAAGATGTTTTGATGCAGGTATCTTATATCAATCTTTTATTCAATTAAATCCCGTTCTAATGATGTACAAATTTCATTAATCCATTAAGTACCCATCAAAAATTTTAAATAAAAAAAAGAAAAAAATCAACTTTTTTCCTCGATTTTTTCCAACAAATATTTTGATGCAGAAAAATGCTTCTAAGACTGACTGCATAAAAAAATTTTCAAAAATATTTTTGCCAGTATTTTTTAAAATTTTTTGAAAATCCTAAAAATGATTTTTCCTACTTTTCACACAAAAAGTGGTTTTTTTGCAGTTTTCAAAAAATTATAAAAAATACTATCAAAAATATTTTTGAAAAAACTTTTTTGCAGTCACTCTTAGAATTGTTTGAAGAATTTTTCTGCATCAAAATATTTTTTGGAAAAATCGAGGAAAAAAGTTAAAAAATTTACTTTTTTTTAAATTCACAATTTTTGATGGGTACTTAATGGGTTAATGAAATTTTAACATCATTAGAACGGCATTTAATTGAATAAAAGATTAATATAAGATACCCGCATCACAACATCTTTATTATACACAATTTTGACAAATTTATGCTGTGTGAAGACATTCGTGGTTCACTGTATACAATTCTAGTATGTGAGACTAGGGCACACTCGAAGTCTGAATAACTCACAAGGACTATACGATAATAATGTTGTTGTTGTTGTTGTGATTTTGGTACGCATGATACAGACACATACTATACATGATCTAAAGAGAGAGTACTTTTTGGCACTTATCCATATTATAATGGCCACATGTTGCATGCTACAATGATAACGATGGCGATGGCGATGGGAGGCGGGGAATCGCGACAAAACGGTTCTTATTGCACGTTTTTTTTGTTGATTGTTGATTATTGTATTCTTTTTGTTTTTGCTTTTTGCTTTTTCTTTTTTCATACATACGAGTATTCATGTGCAGGGATATACACATAAGTTCTGATCTGAATACAATAATTATGGAAAAATTACATTTTAATTGGTATTTAAAAATCATTAAATTACTCTTAATTGCCGTTGGTGTAATACAAATTTAAAACAGATAATGAAATTCTTGTAAAACATATCAAACAAATAATTATTAAATATTAAAGCAAATGTATATAAGATGATTTCAAATTTGTATATTTGATTAGAAAATTAAAAAAAATAATAAAGATTTCCAATTTTTACAATTAAAATTGAAAAAAAAGAAGAGTTTGCCTTCGATTTTCTAAATACAGTTTGTCAAAAAATTCTTTACACTCCCTTAAAATAACACTCCCTTTAAATAAGAAAATTTAGCTTATTATATATATTTGAAGAGGTCGTTTAATTTTCGTTCGAATGATGCAAAAATTTCCTTAACCCATTGAGTACCCATGGAATATTTTGAATTTTTGCAAAAGTCTACTTTTTTCCTCGATTTTTCACAAAATTCTTGGAACAATTCTAAGTGTAACTGCAAAAGGAAATTTTTTTGAAAACTGCAAAAAAGGCACTTTTTGAAAATGAGGAAAAATGGGTAAAAATTTTAATTTTTAGGATTTTCGAAATATTATCAAAAATACTAGCAAAAATATTTTTGAAAATTTTTTTTGCAGTTACTCTTAGAATTGTTTAAAGAATTGTTTTGCATCAAAATATTTTTTGTAAAAGATTGAGGAAAAAAGTTTTGAGAGTAGACTTTTACATAAGTTCGAAATATTCCATGGGTACTCAATGGGTTAAGGAAAGGTTTTGTGTCATTCGAACGAAAACTAAATGACCTTTCCAAATATATACAGCTGCGGTCAAAAAAATAGTAGTGCCTGCAATGAACTTACAAAAGCTCAAAATTTAAAGACTATTAATTTATCCAAATTTTTTATTTAATTTTTTTAAGATACGTTATTATATTGTAAATCCATCTGAGAAATCAAAGATAGTGAACAGTTATTATTTTTCGACTTAGCAATTTTTTTCTTGTAATAGTCTGAAAAATGGGCGGTCAAAATAATAGTAGTGAATGCATTAAAAGTGGAAAAAAAGGATATAAAGCAGGAAAAGCACTTGACTTGATATTTATAATTGTAATTTTATAATTTTCTATAAATTGTATAAAAAATATTTTGCTTAGAGTTGTTACAATGGGGCGTGGCAAGCATTGCACTCCAGAAAAGCGTGCTCCTATAAAAAATTTATTTCAAAAAGGATAACGTTTAAGGAAGTGGAAAAATTTGATTAGATGATTGCCAATCATAATCAGAAACGCCATTAAGTAGTCGCCAAAATAGGATAAATGTGGAAGACCTCGATCCATGTCCAAAAGACTAGTGACAAAAGTAGTGAGGTTTTTGAAACGCGACCCTTTTGCTCCTGCAGCACTTAAAAAAAAGGACTTTGGTAACGACCAAAGTGTGTAAAACATTCTTAGATGTTTGTGAAATAATAATCTGGCAGAAAGAAGCCCGTGAAAAATTCCGTTATTAAAAAAAATACCTGCCCAAAAGCGATTTCGATTTGCTAAGGATCATCTGAATTGACCCTAGGGAAATAAAGAAACCGCTAGTGGTCGGATGTGTCCAAAATTATTTTTATTGCTGGTCGAGGATCTCGACAACAAGTAAGGTATCCGTTAAAGTCCGAATATCAGCCCAGATTCACCTGCAGGACCATCAAACATTGTGGTATGAGAATAATAACCTGGGTGCATTTTCACATTATTGGGTCCAACCCATATAATGGATCATAACCATAATGGAAAGGCACGAACAAGTGAAAATTCTGCAGGACACTATGCTACCGTATTTTTCAGATGATATGCCGATAATTTGGAGGTTCCAACAGGACATAGACCCAAAGCATATCAGCAAATCTTCGAAAGAATGGTTCGCATAGAAAAAAGTTAATGTAGTGGGGTGGTCCCCACGGTCCCCCGATCTGAATCCCATTGAAAATTTGTGGTCCGATATGAAGAAGGATATTGCCAAGCATCAACCAACAAATAATATTAATCTTTGGAAGATCGCTAGGAGCACCTGGAGCTCAATACAAACAGAACGATGTAAAAGCCATGATCCGTCGTTGTAAGGCGGTAATTCAAGATAAAGGCTTCACAACAAATTATTAAATTTGTTAATTATTAAGTGCATTTCACATATCTAACCTTTTAAATAAAAAAAAAGGGGGTTTTGGATCGTTTTCATCATAAAAATATTTGAATATGTTCATCACTACTATTATTTTGACCGCCCATTTTTCAGGCTACTGCAAGAAAAAAATTCCTAAGTCGAAAAATAATAACTGTTCAATATCTTTGATTTCTCAGATAGATTAACAATATATTAACGTATCTTAAAAAAATTATATAAAAAATTTGGATTAATGAAAAGTCATTAAATTTTGAGTTTTTGTAAATTCATTGCACGCACTACTATTTTTTTGACCGCAACTGTATATTAAGCTATTATTAGCTTATTTAAAGTCAAAATATTACATTTTTAGGGGAGTGCAAATAATTAGTTGACAAACTGTACAATATAGGGTTGGAGATGCTTCCTTCTCTCTGTTACTGATTTTTAATAATTTGAAACGTTATCCAACACTACTTTCTGTCAGGTATGTAAATTTTTGTCGTTTACCAGCACTACGTGTATCGGTATCCATTAAAAAATTTGAATGTGTAAAGAATGTTAATGAAAATAAAATTCTTCTTTGGATAAAATTTGGTGGT
>JBAMBJ010001917.1:0-54683 GCA_037043495.1 Drosophila recens | reverse complement strand
CAAGGTGTCATTCGAAGCGTATTTTTGATTAAAATAGTAAAAAATAAAAATAAAAATCAAAAAGGCTCCAACGGCCCCATTAGCTCCAATCATTTAAAATTTGCCCCTCCCACTTACACCTGTTTATCTCACGAACCAGGTGAGCTTTCAAAAGTCTTAGTATGCACATTTGTAAGTTTAATTGATACCTTTCGATCGGTTTATAACTCGACCTGATCGGACAGTCGTAGCAAATTTTCCATTTTTCCTGTGTATATATGCTAGTCGCCTTCGCACCCTTCGTGCTGCTTTCGTCACTAGCGCGGACTGCCGTCCGCAGTGATCACAAAAAACATGCCCTGGGATATGTATAAAAAATTCGCCAAAAAAACATTTTTAATCTTTTTTCTGTGTGTTTGTTGTCATTACAACATATAACACTTTGCCACATAACACAAATATTAGAGTTTCTGAATACCCTAAATGTTTTGGCATATGTTTTATTTTACTATGAATGCGTATGAATGTCGCATTCGACATTAGAGAATTACCCAATTTGTATCTTCATGAAGTGGTGGCAACCGTGGTTACAAGTGCATTTCGATTTCGTTCGATTGTTGAGCTCCACGCTCCACTGTGCGTCGATCACTTGATTTTTTAAGCATACACAAGTTCGTATGTGTTTATGTTTGCGGCCATACGTGTGGCTGTATAAATGCATGAATGTATGTACGTATGTATGCTGTGTATTTTTGTACTCTTTTGTATATGTATTCATGTTGAGTTTTTTATTTTGTGCTTGAGTATAGGTGGTATACATACATACACATTACCAAGTTTGTATGTATGTATGTCTACCTTAGTATTGTGTATCCTTGGAAATTAATGAGTTTTCGTAGAATTGACGGTCGGTCGTCGTTCGTCGTCGTCGTCGTCGTCGTCGTGCAGCCGACAACGACTCTGCCAACGCAGACGCTGACGCCGACGCCGACGCCGTGGTTAACTCTCTGATGCTGGCGTTGAAATTGTTGTGTGCTGTTTTGAAGTTTGAAGTTCTCGCTAGCTATGCTACTCCTCTGCCTGCCAGTGTTGCCAACTCTTTGGGTCATGAAAAAGCTAAGCTAGCCTTTGAAAAAGCTAGAAATAGCTAAAAAAAAAA
Source organism: Drosophila recens (assembly GCA_037043495.1). Classification (NCBI taxonomy): domain Eukaryota; kingdom Metazoa; phylum Arthropoda; class Insecta; order Diptera; family Drosophilidae; genus Drosophila; species Drosophila recens. The sequence goes on along the minus strand of JBAMBJ010001917.1, from coordinate 53,545 downwards.
AGTGTTAATAAATAAAAAAAAGATAGAGTAGTAAAACGATATTTTAATATATTTAATCCAGTGTTTTTGGAATATTTTGATGCAAAAAAATTCTTTAAACAATTCTAGGAGTAAATGCAAAAAAAAAAAAAACAAAATCTCCCTAATATTTTTTATGATTTTTTGAAATTAGCTAAAAATTACTATCTTAATCCCTTTTTTCAACTTCTCATACAAAAAGTGGCTTTATTGCACTTTTCAAAAAATCATAAAAATACAGTCGAACTTCCCTAACTCGAACTTCCCTAAATCGAATTCTCTCTAACTCGAACAAAATCGAGCAAATTTCATACAGTTCTGCTTCCCTAACTCAAAGTCTTCCTAACTCGAACTTTTTTCTCGGATAATGGTGATTCGAGTTAGGGAAGTTCGACTGTACTAGCAAAGGGATTTATCAAAATTTTTTTTGCATCAAAATATTTTTTGTTTGGGACCGAGGAAAAAAGTTGAAAAATACACTTTTACAAATATTCCAAATTTTCCATGGGTTAAGAAAATTTTTGCATCATTCAAACGAAATTTTAATGAATAGAAGATAAAATTAAGAAATCTGCATCAAATCTTTTTTATTATACAAAAATTTGACAAGGTATGAATACATTAGTGGACCACTGTATATAATTTACGCATTTTCACCGATCGATTCATAAATTGTGACTAGATTCAATTGATTTCATAGTTAAAAACGACAAAATTGAATGATCGTTTGGCTTATCGCTGTTTTTTTGCCATTCGAATGGAAAAAATACTATAAATTATTTAAGTGTGGCTTCGTAAAACATAAAAATACATGAAGCTAACAGATGTTTTTAAAAAGCTTAAATTATTTTTGAAGTAGCTACAATTCCCGCTGTTTTACAATTTATCATTTACCAGTAGCAACCTGCTAAATCTATCAGAAAAATAGCTAAATTGGCAACACTGGCTGTGGTACTCCTCTGCCTGCCAGACATTGTTGTTGCTGTGGTTGCTGCTGCTGCTGTTGTTGTTGTTGTTTCCAGAACTCTTGGATTATTGTGTTACCCGTTTACTACCTTTCGTATTTCGTACCTTCTTCTCTGCTTCTCTGTATGTATGTGTTCGTTAATTCCCTTTCCATGTTTACGACTTGCTTCTTCTTCTCCTTCGTGGCATTTTGATTTAAAATTTGTTGTTGCTTCATTGTTTTTCTTTATTTTTTTCTTCTTATTTTTATGTGCGTGTGTGTTTGTGTGTCTCTTGTTTGTGCACTGGTCCTTGTTTTATCATCATCATTTTGAGGAGGATATTTATGTATGTATTTTAGCGTTACCTTTTCTTCGTTTGCTTTTCTAACAAGCTGTGAATTATTTAATGATACGACAGCCAAAATCTTCAATGTGGTGTGCAATCGCATACAAACATACACACATATGCACATACATACAGAAACACACTCATACAAAAACGAGGATCGAATAATAAGTCACTGGCCCAAAGTGGAACAAACGCACTTTTTTAAGGGGACCGAAACTGTTATGAGGAATATAAAAAAAATTACTTTTAATAATTACTTAAAGACTTTTACTTTATAAATCATACTTAATAATTATTTTTGAATAAAAAAATAAAAATTATAAATAATTATTAATATTGATTTTTAGTTTATAAATCAAAATTAATGATAAAATTTGATTTTTTTTATGTAAATTGATTATCATCTTCCTGATAACCAAATTTACATATGCTGAAAACTTGGAATGTTTATCTAGAGTATTAACAAAGATATTCTAGAAAGACTTTTATAAACAACTTCAAATTATAAAAGTCTTTAAAGACTTATATGTTTTCAATTCAAAAATAATAGTTATTTGTAACTTTTATTTTTTTCCTCACAAATAAAAGTCTTTCCAGACTTTTATTTTTTTAATCTCAAATATAGGTTTATTGGCTGTTTGCAGAGATACTGTTTTTACAAACAACTTGATGTATTTTAAACAAAGATCGCATTAGTCCTTATATGTGATTTTTTGAGTTGAAATTTTGATCAGTCCCTGCTTATTTTTTATCAAATATTAATTTTGTTGGATTGTGTAAATTCATTAATTCATTTTTGCCATACATTTTATAGCAAAAAAACTTTGCCTTAATTTTTAATTTGAAAAATCATGCAGTCATTAGTAATAAAATGCTGATTTTAAACTTTTAATTGGGCTGTTGGAAAATAGTATCAATCAAGAAATAATTGACAAAATCCATAAAATTAGAATTGGAGATCAACAAGTAAGGGTGCATGAAGTTGTTAAATAGTTAATTTAATTAATTTGCCTATTTAAAGTACATTTGCAAATACGAGATTATTATAGTACCAACAAAATGTTTCAAAACGAAATCAGGGACTGCAAATAAGAGTTATAAATGCTAATTTCAACTAAAAAAAATCAATGTGAAGGAAATATGCTATAGTAAAATGGTAAACACCAAAATTCCTATTTCAGCCGGAACTATTGATATCAGCCAAAAACTTCTATTTTCAATTTATAAAATATAAATCAAAATTAATTCTTATTTTTAATTTTTATTTTAAAAGTCAAAAATAATCGTTAAAATTAAATTTTTAATTAAAATTTGTGAAATAACTTTTATTTCTGATTTTTTCAATATAAATAAAAATTAAAAGTTATTTTTGAATTTTAATTTAAACGTTACAAATAAGAGTTATTCCGTAACTTTTATTATAAAAATCAAAAAATAAAAGTTAATTATAAAAAATACAAACATTTTAAACTTGGAAAAATATTTTTTTAAAAATTTATTTTTCAGTCACTCTTAGAATTGCTTGAAGAATTTTTCTGCATCAAAATATTTTTTGAAAAAAATCGAGGAAAAAAGTTGAAAAATTGTCTTTTTTTAAAAAACAAAATTTTTGATGGGTACTTAATGGGTTAAAGAAATTTTTGCATCATTCGAACGGAATTTAATTGAATAAATCTTAATTATACGCAAATTTGACAAATCTATGCTGTATGAAGACATTCGTGGTTCACTGTATGTCGGATGAAGCACCCAATAGAGCTTTTATATAACACTGCCTACCAGGTTATTGAAAAAACGAAATTGCCTCAATGAAATATTGAAATGAAATGAAATATTGTTAGAATTAAAGTCACATCATTTTTACTATGCTTAAATACTAAACCAAACGGTCTAAAATTGTATTTCCTAAGTATAATAGTTAGATTTAGTTTATGGTAATTGTTGGGAATGGTATAAAACCAACTGATGTACAAAATATATCCTGACGATATTAATTTTAGTAGGAATACAAGCGAACAAGATTTATTAGATTTGATTGTAATTTCGTTAATTTCTTCTTTGTTTTATTTATTCAAGACAAACAAAAAATGATTTCAGGAACACATTCAATTCAAAGTCAGTCGCCAAATCTCAATTCGAACTAATAACTTGGATATCTTTTATAATACAAGATTTAACTCAAATATAAATTGTACCTACATACAGACATATGTATGTATGTCTAAAAATTGTTGGCGAGTTAATTGACATTTATTAATTCTGACAATTTTTATGAAGTATGTATGTATGGTATCTTACTGTTCCAAAACCACGAAATTTGAATGCTCATAAGCGTACAACAAATAGTTAAAGCGCTCTACAGTAAGAGAGTGTACGACTTTAAGATACCCGTCCACTTCCTCATGAGTTTGCATACTTACTTAGATGAGATTATACGAAAAGTAAAACACCCACCGTGACTTTCATTGTTTTTACTAATGCAAAAATATATATACACAAATTCTAAACTTCGATTTGCAAGATAATATGTATTAGGAATCTAACTTATTATGTTTGATTTACTTGCAGATAAGCTTGAGCCCCACACCCACACCTTCAACATGGGATATTTAGTGTCACCGTACTCATATGCTAATGGAGCACCCGGTGGACTGCCCGTAACTATGGTAAGTTTCACAATATAAGTTAGTTGATACATACGTAGGTGCTAAAATAATAATAAATAAATACATTTTACAATTCGCAAGTATTTCAAGTTCTAAGACGTTCCTTTAATGCCTTTGTACTTTAGTCAGAGGGTATAAAAAACACATAAATTGTAAGCAGGCTCATCCCACTAAGAGCATTTACAAATCCTCGTGTCTTTGTAAACAGTATTCCTGAAGGTATCATATAAAAAATATCTGCGTGGACAAAAAGAAACCAATTCAGCGAATAAATATTATCTGACAAAAAAAAGAATACTGTTGTGGGCTATTATTATTATTATTATTACAGACGAATAAACGTTGTTAAATTACTATGAAATTTGTATAGTACCTGTATAATTATTACAAATTTTTGATCCTTTGTTGTTGATAATAATCGCTTTTCTCTCATCGCATCCTTATTAATAAGTAGAAGGGTTTTTTTTTTGACAAAATTGTGAGGGCGGTCTATAAAAATTACATACATTAAAAATTACATACGCACGATATAAATAAATATATCACTGGACTTGGCATTACAATTTGCTCGCGATAATTGTAAGGCGGCGTTTCAAATATGATAAATTAGCAGGCGCTAATTTCCGTCTTCCCATCGTTTTAGTGAGTAAAATTAAAAATTAGTAAATTGTATAATCTATAGAAATACTCTCAAAGGGTATTGAATATTCGGTTACCCAATCGAAATCTTTATACCCTGACAATTTCAAGTGTGTGTGGAAGGTGGAGGATTGTCCTGCTAAGGGAGGGAATGTATTTTAGAAGCAGAACAATATACGAAGGGGTGACAAATTGTCATGTGTAACCAAGCACTCAAACAAAATAATAGTGCCCGGAACTTTAAAACATTTAAAATACCTTTGGTGGGTTATTAAGGGAGGTTTGTCACATTATCGCTACGATCTGTCATCTCCCTTTTTTTTTTTTTAATATCTGAGCCGAGATTATGTCCATCCTAGCCTGAAATTAAAACTACTAATAACAAGTGATATACGCATGTCTGTGCGATATGTTGATTGATAAAAAAGAAGACAGACGGCTTCTTTATTTGTACAGGATTACTCTGATATGGATATGGAGATCTTTCCATCTATATTATTATTGCACACATACACAGAAAAAAAAAATCCGTGGTATTTAGCCCGAATTCAATCCGAAACGATGTCAGAAGTGGGGTAATCTCTGATTTTCTTAAACCAAGTATGAAATACTTGATTATTTCAATATGAATTCAATCCTGAAATTCATAAATTCAGGCTAAAAAATTTGTATTAATTATAATGTTTTTCGTTTCATATAAACTTTTGTTTTTAAACATTTTTTTTTAAAGATTTTTTTGTGTAACGTTTTTTTTTTTGTAAACATTTTTGTTTTTTTTTTAGGATTTTTGTAGGAATTTATATTAATTTTATATTTTATTATACCCGCAGAAATTAATTAAAGAAATTTAGAAATAGCAATATTAAAAAGTATAGATTGAATTGGTGCCAGCAATCGCGGTTATACCAATTATACGAATAAATTTTTTTAGTAGTAGTTAAATTAATTAAAATGTAAATAAAATTAATTTTTTTAAGTGAAATTTTAATAATTTAAATTTTTATAGATTAAATTATTGAATCTAAAAACTTTTAATAAAAAACTAGGATTAGATACCCTATTATTTAAAACATAAATAAAAATACTTAAGTATTAATAGTTATGTTCTTGAAATTTAAAAAATTAGATATTTTTTATTGAAAATTTTTTTATTTTTACCTTTTTTTTTTTTTAATTCACGGGAGGATTCGAACCCAGATCTTTTTTCAAACTGGAGTCGGCCACTCTAACCATTGAGCCACCGGACCGGTTGAAATGAGAGAGGCCGAGAGAGAATTTTCCTCCCGCGCTCAGCAAATGTGTATTTGCCCATTTCAATCCCGATACAGGCTTGATTATTCAACTTAATCCTGAATACATACTTAAAAAATGCGAAATTAAATTAAGTGTTTTATACTTGATTTTAGAATGGCATTTTTTTCTGTGCACTTCCCGCATCTTATCGGAAACACATTAACTGCGAGACTATTAACAATAACTGTTGAAGCGTTCCAATTGGAAATTGATATATTAGCTTAGGTTAGAGATACATATAACCTGATTGGTTGAGTTGACGCCTATTACAGGTAGTGTCAATTTAATTTTTCGTGGCGTTCATCCGCTAGATATTGCATTTGGGCAGAGATTCAAGGGACAACAAGGAAAAGAAAGTACGGAACTATCCAAAGCCAAATGGTCACCTTGCTTGCGACATGTCTTTTCAGTTCAGGCCAAGCACGGCTGAGTGATTTCACCCCACGGGATTTCTCTTTATTTCGTCTTATTTGTTGTTGTCCCAAACATTAGTTTTGTAAGGAAAGGAAACCGTGACAGGGGTTCGTTTCGGACAATGATAACAAAGCAAGGTTAAGTACAATACACCGCCAGCAAACATCCTAAACCATTAAGGCGACATTGCAGCATCAACAGGTCGGGTCCGGGTCCAGGTCCAGGTCCGGGTCTGCTTCCCTTAAAGTGCTTGGGGATGTGCTCATAAAAATACCGTTGGAAATGTAAAGGTACATTTATCGCTTATTAGGAAACCGCTTGAAACCCGGTGTAAAATGTTGATTAAAGGTTTATAGAGTTTTCAATGATTTTTATCGTATTTTTTTTGAGAGTTTTTATTTGAAAAATAATGATCAAAATATTGATTTTTATCGTATTTTTCTTTGAGTTTTTATTTGAAAAATAATGATTAAAATATTGATTAAAGGTTTGTCGAGTTTTCACTGATTTTAATCGTATTTTTCTTTGAGTTTTTATTTGAAAAATAATGATTAAAATATTGATTAAAGGTTTGTCGAGTTTTCACTGATTTTAATCGTATTTTTCTTTGAGTTTTTATTTGAAAAATAATGATTAAAATAAATATTTTTGTAGAGTTTTCAATGATTTTTATCGAATTTTTTTGAGAGGTTTTATTTGAAAAATAAGTATTAAAATATTGATTAAAGGTTTGTCGAGTTTTCAATGATTTTTATCGCATTTTTCTTTGAGTTTTTATTTGAAAAATAATGATTAAAATATTGATAAAAGGTTTGTAGGGTTTTCAATGATTTTTATCGAATTTTTTTGAGAGGTTTTATTTGAAAAATAAGTATTAAAATATTGATTAAAGGTTTGTCGAGTTTTCAATGATTTTTATCGTATTTTTCTTTGAGTTTTTATTTAAAAAATAATGATTAAAATATTGATTAAAAGTTTGTCGAGTTTTCAATGGTTTTTATCGTATTTTTCTTTGAGTTTTTATTTGAAAAATAATGATCAAAATATTGATTAAAGGTTTGTCGAGTTTTCAATGATTTTTATCGCATTTTTCTTTGAGTTTTTATTTAAAAAATAATGATTAAAATATTGATTAAAAGTTTGTCGAGTTTTCAATGGTTTTTATCGTATTTTTCTTTGAGTTTTCATTTGAAAAATAATGGTTAAAATATTGTTTAAAGGTTTGCAGAGTTTAAAATGATTTTTATCGTATATTTCTTAGAGTTTTTATTTGAAAAATAATGATTAAAATATTGATTAAAGGTTTGTCAAATTTTCAATGATTTTTATGGTATTTTTCTTAGAGTTTTTATTTGAAAAATAATGATTAAAATATTTTGTACAAAAATTGTTAAATGAAAATCGATTTTTGATTTTGAATATAAAAATTAAAAGTAGATTAGTTTAATCTTTTATTTATTAAATTATTAGGAAGCGTATTTTAATTTTTATTTATAACCACAACTGTAAAACAAAAAATTATTTGTTAATTTCAATTATTAATTAATTAATTAAAATTTTTTTTTTTAATTTTTCATAAAAATTTATTAACCTCGTATTTTGGATATTTGTTATGAAATTTAGAAATCATAAAATTTTTGTGTTGATTTTTATTATGAAAATTAGAAGTAATAGTAAAACTAAATGTTCGGGGGTGCCCCAAAAATCGCTTTCGCTTGAATTTCACTTAAATATCATACAAATTTAAGTGAGTTTCAAGCGAAAGCGATTTCAGTGGCACCCCATAATATTTATATAAAACTATTAGGAACTGTAATTTTTTAAACCACAACTATACAAATAAAATAAGTTGGTAATGTTTTTAAATTTTATCATCAAAATTTAATAAACCCATGCTTTTAATATTTATTATTAAAATTAGAAAATATTGTAAACATTTAGAAATTATAGTTAACATTCAATTTTTACTTATTTAAATATATCGAATCTTTGTAGTCATTTGTTTCAATCGCAAAAATATTAAAAAAAATAATTAAAACAATTTACTAAAAATTGCATTAAAATGAATAAGAAAAAAATTTAAAATGTTTATTCTGGACTCTAGAACTTGAAAAGAAAGTGAAAAACCCTTGTAAATACATTCAAAGAAAGTTTAGAAAAAATCTTAAAATTCACTTGGGTTTGCCATAAGTATGTATACCAGTGTTGCCAACGCCTCTACACAAAAAAAGGCCGGTTAAACCCAATAAAAAGGCAGAAAACGGACAGATGTTTTTTTAAAGGACAAAAAATCTGGACAAACTATGTTTTCTTGTTAATACATATAAAAATAATTTAAAAATAATATCATAGCTTAAAAAATTACTACAATATTGAAAGTGTTAGCTCTTTATTAGCTAGTAAAATACTTTCCACAGGAAATGCATCAATTGTTTTTTTTAATCTATGAGCGACTTAAAACAATGAAAAAAGGATAAATAAAGAACAAAGTAAATTAAATTAAAAAAAGTCATTTTTTCCAAATAGTTGACGTTTTAAAATCTTTCCGAAAATTGCAGTTTCAAAACGGACAAATCTGTTCACAAAAAGGACGAATTGGCAACACTGATGTATACACTTATTTTCTAAGAATAATCCATGTAATTAAGTATTTAAGTAAATCGATTTTATTTGTATTTTGGTTAAAGGAGATTATGGGGAAAAACTGGAAATTCTTAAAACGGCATTTCGAAATTGTCAGAGTCCTATAGAATTTTCTTTTGCCTGCATAAAAAAAATATATTTCAATTTAAATCTCTTTAATCAGCGTCTACAGCGCAACGCAAAACACACCCACACCCACCCCCACCCACACCCACACCCACAGCCCATGTTCCCTCCCCCCAAAGTGTAAACTCGTACTTTTAGCTCCATCCTCCCTTGTTGCTTTCTGTTTTCTGCTGCTATCGGTTCGCTGTACTTTGGTGGTAGTACTTTCAGGCATCACACACACATAGACACACACAGTCTCTTGCCCCAACCCCATACATACATACATATAAACATACAAGTATTCATAGAAACTCTCTTTTTCTTCTTGGTCTCTTTCTGACTCACGACGTATGTAAACATTATCAATCTACGGATACACACACACATACATGTACACATTCACACACACACACACACACACATACATATGCTCGTCTGGGTCTCCGAACTCAGGAAGCAATCTAAAAAACGCCTCTGACTACCCCAACTTCCAACTTCGAACTTCCAACAACATTTCAACGCAGCAACCACCCGAAAATACGAAATACGAAAAATTCTTTTAATGAGAGCGAGACAAAGAACAACCCCCAAAAATCTTTCGCTGCAGTTCATTTTTTAAACAATGGCGTCCAATTTCAATTTGTAGAGCATCATCATCGTTTAGGCAAATTCCTTTTTCTGTCTTAAAGTCCATTTCCCCCCTTTCAATTTCTTTGCACACTTCAATGGCTGTTCTTCTGCAAGGGCTGCCACCATAATAATTGTTTCTTCATCTTGATGACATTCAAAATTGGTTCACTGGCTTATACTTAACTATATATTTTTATATACATATATCTTTTATGCATTTCTTCAATTTCGCAAACCAAATACGGAAGGGTTAAGTCTCTATTTAAATTAAGTGACGAAGAAAGTAACACTGTTTCTGTTTGCTATCATTCACTTTTCAGCAGGGATTGAAACCGAATCAAATATTGGTTTCAGTTAGGGTTCCGGTTATGTTCGGATTTAGGTTTTCGGTTATCGGTTACGCAAAATCTTTGAAAAAAGGTTTCGTAACGGTGAACAGGTTTTTGTATGATTCGGTTTTGAAATACCGCTATGGTTTCGGTGCACAAAAAAGTTCGTTAAATAAATATAATTATATTTATAATATATGTAATAATAATTAAATAGTCAAAAATAGAAAAGAAATTAAAAATAAAATATAAAACTAATAACAAAATATCAAAGATCGCAAACAAGACTTATGAGTCCGAAAAAATCAAAACAGCTCAGAATTTTTCGTTGAAAATTATTTTTAACTTGTTTTTTAAATTTTTATAATAAATGTTTTAAATTTTTAAAATAAAACATGCTTTTAAAATTGTAATTTAAAATTACACCATAACTCTTATTTGCAATTTTTAAAATAACAATCAGAAATACATATTTTTTTTTCAATTTTTATAATGCATATGTATATTATTAATTAATAACCGAAATTAAACCTTATAAATGAAACGGTTACTAAACGGTTTTTTCGGTTTACAGAGTTTCGGTTTTAAGGTTTCGGTCAAATGAAAATATTGTTTTTCGTTTACGTTTTCAGTTACGTTTTAAAATTTCAATCGGTTAAGGTTACGGTTTCGGTTAGGGTTTTAATCCCTGATTTTAAGACTTGGCATTTGAAACTTATCCAAAACTTAACTTAACAATAATCGGAGCAAGTGAGAACTCTACAATCGAGATGCTCGACTGCCGTTCGATTCTAAATAAGTAGAAAAACAATTAAAAACAATACCCAATAAAATATGGAATGTAAGATTACTTTCGTCGGCACGCCGACTATATTTTGCCCTGTATTTTCGTCTGATTGTTCCTATGACAATTAAATGATATAGTTGCCAGTGTTTAGGATGCCTAATAAAATACACAACAAACTTGATCTGGGAGTGTTATTTCCAAATTTGGTAGCTCTAATTTTTATGGCCTCTAAGCTACTTTTATACAATGGCTTACAGCTTATTTCAACCAGCACAAAATGCAACTTTATTCAAAAGCTTCAATTACAACTAAGTACAATACAAACCTAATCAAAAGTATTTACAGAAAACTAATGTTATTTGAAAATATTGAAAATGTTCGAAAATTTTTGAGTCTTTGTAAAAATCAACTTTTATCCTCGATTTTTAACAAAAAATGTTGGGATGCAAAAAAATTCTTCAAAAAATTCTATTAGTGTCTGCAAAAAAAAATTTTCAAAAATATTTTTGCTAGTATTTTTTCAAATTTTTTGAAAACTCCAAAAAAGGCACTGCACACATTGCATGAAAATGAGGAAAATTGGGTAAAAATGGTAATTTTTAGGATTTCCAAAAAATTTTAAAAAATACTATCAAAAATATTATTGAATATTTTTTTTTGCAGTTACTCTTAGAATTGTTCTAAGATTTTTTAAGCATCAAAATATTTTTTGTAAAAACTCAAGGAAAAAAGTTTTGAAAAGTGACTTTTACATAAATTCGAAATTTTCGAAGAGTATGTTAATGGGTTAAGGAAAGTTTTGTGTCATTCAATCGGAATTTAAACGACCTTTCCAAATATATTTTTTTTACTTTGATAATTTGACTTACATAGCAGTTAAAGCAAGAATAAGAGTGTACGCAGAGATATGCGAGTGAGTGTACATATGTAAAATGTCGTATTTAGTATTATTTGCCGAATTTCTCATAGAGAATCACCCAAAGATATACTCAGTTTGGTTACATAAGATGGTTACAGGGTATATAGTACAAAATAGAAACAAAACGGCAAAGCAGTCGTCAAATCGAAATCGAAATGGAAATCGAAATGAACCCAAAGCAGAAACATACGTTTATCGTTTAGGCAGCACACCATGAGACGACGACGACGATGGGGTGGTGATGTTATCGGCGGTGGGTAGGGGTAGAGGGAGAGGTAGGGTGGGGAGGGGGGCTAGTGGAGCCAGCGAGCGAGCGAGCGCTCGAAGCAAACGCAGCAGCGTTGGCGGCACTTTTTATATTCGTTAAGCGGCGGCAACATCAAAGGCATATTTTCAGTTTCGCTGACTCGCCGCTTGCTTTGTACACGCTGCTGCCGTTGCCGTTTCTGTTGCTTGTTATTATTATTATTGTTGTTGTCGTTGTTGTTGTTGTTGTTGTCGTTTGCATGTTGTTGTAGCTTTATTCATCAAGCCACAACAAGTACGACGGCGACAACAATATCAGTGATAATACGAAACACACAAACATATAGTAGGAAAACATATACTCACATTTAGAGTGTGTTCACGAAGATACTTGAATAGTGTGTACATATAGTATGTCTGCTTTGAATTATCATGAAATTGGTCCAAACATAAACTAAACTATTAAATACTTTTAATTAAGTATGATAAATATATTCTGTAATTCCGAAAATGTATTTTTACTCAAATAAGTTTAATATTCAATACATTTCTGTCATTTAAAATGTCTGGTTAAAATTGCAATATTTTCTAAAAAAAATGTAATATTTTGACTTTGTATAAGAAAATAATAGCTTATTATATATATTTGGAAAGGTCATTTAAATTCCGATTGAATGACACAAAACTTTTCTTAACCCATTAAGTACCCTTCGAATATTTCGAGCTTATGTAAAAATCACTTTTCAAAACTTTTTTCCTCGATTTTTCACAAAAAAAAATTTGGATGCAGAAAAATTCTTCAATAAATTCTAAAAGTAACTGCAAAAAAAAAATTTTCAAAAATATTTTTGCTATTATTTTTTTTGAAATTGTTTTTGAAAATCCTAAAAATGACAATTTTTACCCATTTTTCCTCATTTTCATGCAAAAAGTGCCTTTTTTGCAATTTTCAAAAAATTCTAAAAAATACTAATAAAAATATTTGTGAAATTTTTTTTTCCAATTACTCTTTGAATTGTTCCAAGATTTTTTTTTGCATAAAAATATTTTTTGTGAAAAATAGAGGGAAAAAGTTGAAAAAGAAGACTTTTGCAAAAATTCAAAATATTCCATGGGTACTCAATGGGTTAAGGAAATTTTTGCATTATTCGAACGAAAATTAAACGACCTTTCCAAATATATATAATAAGCTATTATTATCTTATTTAAAGTAAAAATATTACATTTTTAAGGGTGTGTAAAGTGTTTCTTGACAAACTGTATTTAAGAAAAAGGCAGACACTAATTTCATTCGAAATATTATGAAGATTTATGTAAAATTTTAACAACTTATCGATAGTTTAGTATCCGAGTTAAAGCTTTAGAGTTAACCAGCTGCAGTATATGTACATATGTATGTATGTATGTATGTATGTATGTATGTATATACTATGTTAATTCATCACTGATGAGAGCGGCGAAAATAGGATGAGCTGCTGCGCTTTGTGGCAACTGTTTGTATGCTCTACTCTTACCATCTCACTCGCACTCTCACTCGCACTTATTCTGCGCATTGCTGGCTTCTCATGGGAGGTCAACGTAAAATGTAAAGTGTAATGACCCCTTTGCTAGTTGATGTAAAATCATTCCGACGTACTTCCCAACTTGATTGCACTTTAATCCCTTGCATTTATATTTTGCAAAACTTTAAACTGTCATAGTTCTGTCAAATCTGAACCAATTTCGATGAGCATTGCCATTTCAACCTTTTTTTTTAGCCTCTTTTAAATTTCTGTTGCATTTTTAAGAATTGTTTTTTTTTTTTAATTTTATAAATTATTTAGAGAAATTAGAGAATAAGTAAATTGTGCTCATGTGTAATTAACAAAGGTCCAAGCTGCAAGTATTCTATAAACGAGCACACATTCGGCTTATTTCATCTCAATGCACAATGGGCGAAAAGTCAGTTTTTTCGGCATTAATTAATTTTTAAATTTAGCATGAACCTTAATTGAACGATATTAGAATTTTGAATTTTTTTTTATTGTACTTGGACCACGCTTTAACTTTCCCCTCCCCATCCGACTATGAGAAAAATGTCTAAAATATTGATACAAAATATAGCTAGAAACCTGAAATTTGGCATGAATCTTAGACAGGCTAACGTTGAATTTATAATAATTTTTGTTTTTTAATTGGACCTTTTCTTCACCCCCTCGTTCTAACAGACTCAGTGAAAAAGTACAATTGTTTTTTATTCACTGAAATATTAAGCGACACATCTTAAACTTCAAATGTTTGCTAATTAGACTTAAATAAAATTTCAAATTTTTTTGGAATTATAGTTTGACCATGTGTTCACCCCCATTCCTATCTGATTCCGAAAATTCTGATTTTTTTTACCATATTTTAGGATATATTTAATCGATGTTGCGCAAAAATGCGCAAAAGAAATAAATAACACTAGACTTTAATTAATAACTTTCCATATTTGGTTGCTTACGCCATACATTTGGTATTTTTTTTTTGCTAAAAATACATTAAACAAAACAGTCGACAACAACAACTAGACACAAATTTTGTTACATGTTACAACAAATAATTATTTTCTATAGCGTGAGCATCAATGTCCATATTCAACTTGATTTCTTAATTAAAGCTTTGCTTATTAATTTACGCTTGAAACACAGTGATCTAATTTGGAAATTTTCAAACGCATGTGCTTTTACAAAACAGCTGACTTTAGAGAGTTGCCTCAAGAGAAGAGTTGTCGCCCAGCCCAAAAAAGAATATTTTTTAATCTAACTGAAGTGTTTAGATTCAATAAATAAAGTCACATTTTGAAAAATGGTTAAATCGCCCAATGTGCAAAGCCCAATTCAGAAGTTTACTTGTTGTTTACTTAAAATTGGCTCAAATCGCTCGACTAAGGGTTCCTCACCGCGAGCGATATGAGTAGGGAGCATATCCCTTCTGTTTTCCCTTACACTTTTCATTGATAGGTTTCTCTTTATCAATTACTTCACCACCGTGTACTAAACTGTATAATCGCTTTTGTGAATTTACTCAAGAATTAATATAGCTATTTTTTTGTATTGTTTTTTTCAGGCTAATAAAATAGGTTTACCGCCATTTTTCTGCCATAACGGCGACCCACTGACGACACCGCCGCCTGCACATTGCGGAATTCCCCCATATCAGCTGGATCCAAAAGCAATAGGTAAGAAATATTTTGATAATTATGTCTATTATTATATAGTAACAATAAGGCTATAAGAGGCACATTAGCAACATTAAATCAATTTCATTCCATTTGCCTTGCACTTTTTAGATTAATTTGAATTTGTGTTTGGCTTCTTTAATTTATTAAGCAACTATTGCGACTAAATGTCTTTTATTTATATTGCTAGGATTTAAAATGCATACGTACAATTAATGTTCTTTAAAGTTGAATATTGGACATCCTGTCGTCGAGTTCTAATTTATTGTATATTGTTTGATTAAAGAAGTAAATTAATATTAAACGGTAGTGCTAATAAATATCTTAGGCACACATTTATTCAAATCGAAGAAAAAGAAAAGCCTACCAATAAATATAAACGCATTTTGCAGCCATTAAAATGCAAATATATTCGCCGTCTTGAACCCAATTGTGTGGAAAATTGCTATCATTGTCTCAAGTACTTATTTAATGCTGAAAATTGAATATATTTCCGCGGAAAACGACGACGTTCAACTCGAAAGTGCGTGAGAAGGATGCGACACGTTGTCTAACTAATTTACAATAAGAATTTGACAAACGTAATCATTCATTGACAAACAGAAATGAGGTCGGAATTATTTTACAGTTTTACTGTGGTGGCAACAATGCGAAACTGTTTCAACATATTTTATGATTTGCGAATAAACAATAAAGATTAACATGTAACCTTATCTTAAAGTATTGTATCTAAGATTTTTCTATTGTGGCAAAAACCTGTAACTTTTAAACTAGATGAGATATCGGGTTGAAATTTGAAATATATATTCCCAATACTTCAAAGAAATTTTTGAAAGACAAATGAAAGTGGGCGTGGCACTGAAAAGGGCGTAAGTTATCAGTCAAACAAATTTTTTGTTATTTTTACTTTTAAAAATTTTGTCAAAAATTTAAAAAAAAAATTAAAAATTTTATTTTGATTATATATTTTTTATTTAAGTTCTTAGAGATTTTTAATTTTTTTAAAAAAATTGTAACTGAAAAAAAATATTGTTTGCACTCGCTTAAGTATATTAGCGTATTTGAACGTTAACTTACGCCCTTTTCAGTGCCACGCCCACTTTCATTTTTACTTCAAAAATTTCTTTGAAGTATTGGGAATATATATTTCAAATTTCAACCCGATATCTCATCTAGTTTAAAAGTTACAGATTTTTCCTCATAGTCATTGCTATGACTGCTATGCAATAGCTATACCGTATGTTGCTTTACTAAAACCAATATAAATTTCGGGGAGCCATTTATGGCAATGGTTTTTTTTTAAATATCTTCTAAAATATGTACAGAATTATATTAAGAAGTAAAACTTTCCGGCACTCCCGGCCATTTTTTCTAAAGTCAACTGAAATTTCAAAAAAATCTCAAAAAAAAAGATGCATAGGAAAAAAAAATTGTTTTTTTCTCCATTACATTTTATTCTTTTTAACATGCATTTAGTTTTAAAAATAAGCCAGCTTATATAAATAATTAAGTTTATTACGAAGACTGAGCTCAATTCTCTCTTGGCATTTTTTGGGGAAATATTTCAACTTTGACGAGCTCCACAGTCTACAAAACAATTTTTTAAAAACATAAAACTTTCCGCAAAAAATACTTCAACAATTTCTTAGTTCAAAAATATAAACACTTTTCTCAAAGGAAACAAATCGAAAATTGATTTTTGCCACGAGTTTTCGGGAAACGAGCCACAGTGCGCTGTAGATCAAATTACAATGAAATATGTCCTAAACTAAAATAAATTGGGGCAACTGTCACGCCTTCTCCTGTCCACCAAAAAGTGATGAAAAATTATGTAAAATTTATTAAAATATTCATGTGTATATCAGTCACAAATTCAAACAATTAATCCTACTTACACATGTATATTTGAATGCTATGCTCTCTTAAGTATGCACAAAACTGGGAACAAGCAATTAACAAATCGTAGTGGATCGGGGATCGGGGATTTGCGGCCTAGCCTCACTCAACAAGAGGTTATAAGAGGCGAGTGAGAGTTACTCAACCACAAGTTATTGACTTTCTCACCCTTCAACTCGACCGAAACGAAACGAAATTCAAACAAATTATGAAATAATAATTGCACATGATGCGATTTTATGCGTGTGTTTGCTCGATTATCCTTTTCATTCATACACTCATTCACTCATTCATTCTGCCGAATTTCCCTTGTTGTTGTGAGTGAGTGTGTGTCATAGAAATGATTGCAGCCCCGGGTTCGCGGTGGTTGGCCGTTTAAGGGCCTGCTAATGGTCGGTCGGTCGACTGGTCTCGTCTCTGCCCTAATG
This sequence comes from Drosophila recens, assembly GCA_037043495.1. Lineage (NCBI taxonomy): Eukaryota > Metazoa > Arthropoda > Insecta > Diptera > Drosophilidae > Drosophila > Drosophila recens. Next base: position 36,034 of record JBAMBJ010001917.1, on the reverse strand, counting down.
GGAACTGGGAACTGGGAACTCAGAACCAACGGCGTAAATAAAAGGCATGCACTTAAGAGCTGCTTGCGGATTACATGGCATTATAATCCATAACAATGGTAGCATACTAATAATTGAATAACACAATAAAATCCCAGCTAGCTCGCTAACAAACAGTCTGACAGTATGACAGTATGACAGTACGACAGTTGAACCATGCTTCTTTCTTTCTGCATTGGTTCTGTTCTTTTATAATGCCTTATATAGTATGTGTATGAATGTACCCCTTACTTCTTCTTTGCATATTAATCTATTTCTATTACAAATATAGCTGTTTCAATTCGGATAGCATAATTAATACGAAAAAGCTGAATTTAATTGTGCGCAACACAAAATATATTGTATACAAATCTAGTTTAAAATAAGTCAAACATAAAGACAATTTTTAATTATTATTTTTTTTGAATTACATATTATTAATCGCTAGAGAAATTAAGACATCAAATGCAGGGACCGCAACTTTTATAACTTTTAAAATAAAAATTTCAAATTAACAATTATTTTTAGATTTTTATTTTAAAGTTACGAAAAAACTCTTATTTTTAATTTGTATTTCAAAAGTACAAAATAATCATTAAAATTCAATTTTTAAATAAAAGTTACGGAATAACTCTAATTTGTAACTTTTAAAATAAAAATCAAATATAACTCTTAATTTTTATTTTTATTGAAAAATCAAAAATAAGAGTTATTTCCAGGGACCGTAATCATTATAAGTTATATTATAAAAATTACATTTTAATGATTATATTTTAATGATAATGATGATTGATTATTTTTTAGTTTTATAAAAAATTACTCAAAAATAATGATTACCATTAAGTAAAAAAGTAAAAATCATAAAAATAAAAATCATGGATGAAATACAGAGATTGTAACAAAATAAACATTTTGGTGCAAAACATTATTTTCCAGGTCTTTTATAAGTGTCTGATTTAAAAAAAAAAAAAAAAAAAAACAAATAATCACTTTTATTTAAAAATTGAATTTTTATGATTATTTTTGACTTTTTAAATACAAATTAAAAATAAGAATTAAATTTGATTTATATTTTATAAATTGAAAATAGAAGTTTTTGGCTGATATTAATAGTTCCGGCTGAAATAGGAATATTGGTGTTTACCATTTTACTATAGCATATTTCCTTCACATTGATTTTTTTTAGTTCAAATTAGCATTTATAACTCTTATTTGCAGTCCCTGATCAAAAGTTGATAGTAAAAAAAAGACAAAGAAAAACATGCTAAGATAAGGGAATTTAGAACATTTGACGTGACCTTCCTCAATAAAATGTTAGGAACAATTCTTATGGATCTCTTTACTAATATAATAACAATATTTGTCTCTATATATAGAAGAAATTTCATTGCGACCGTATATTGTATGTTAAGGACGCATCGAGCTCTGTTGTAATTATTTATTTATGTATGTTAATATGACAATATGACAAAATATGTTAGCACTACAAAGCAATAGAAACGAGAACGCCTAATTGCTAAACTATTAGTGTTTGTGTTGAAAAGGGGGCGTTTCCTCTATACAGCCGAATTACACGGTTGTGGCCTCGCCTCGTGCCGGTCTGCACTACACGACCGTCACTGCACTACACTACACTCAGCAGAAAAAGATGCGCAGGGGGTTGTCATCAACCCCCGTGACCTGACCCTAAGCAAAAACAGCTCGTGCTGTTCATCAGGTTCGGAACTGGGACTGGGATTGGGATTGGTATCGTCATCATCATCATCATCGGCATCGGCATCGGCACATGCCTCTTTAGATGCCCCTGTAATGATATGCGCAGCTTAAGTACGCACAGTGCTCTGAAATTGATGCATTGACATCGGGAATGGGAACGGGAGGGGGAACGGGAGAGGGAGGAGGACCGGTTTGCCTCGTTTTAAAGCAAATAAGCTTTAATAAGACATTTTATAACGATTGGCGGGGTTGACAAAGTCTAGATTGAGCCGACTATTGAATACACTTTGGTTCAATGAATAATTACAGAAATTAAATATTTATTTAATACGGTACCTCATACGAATTCCGAAACTTTTTTAAGGAATTTTAAAAAAGAAGAAAAAAAACCAAGAAGAAAATTTTTAGAATCCAAAATTGGGAAGAAAAAATTATGAATTATAAATAAGAAATTTCAACTAAGAAGAAAATATTTAGAGTACAAAAATTAGGAAATTAAATTAGGAAAAATAAATTAGGAAAAAAAATTGGGAAAAATATTTTAGGCTTTCCTGTCATTGGTTAAATTCTTTCGAATTTAAAAAAAAGGTAAATTCATGAAAAGAAAAAGCCAGAGACTTAGTAGTTCAAGACTTAGTGTCAAGAAGCTGATGATCAAACTATTGCATTTCTACCAACACTGAAAAATATGTGAAAAATATGCAAAACATGTAGATTTTGAAATAAATGGTTCGAATAAATATCACATGCGCTGGTAATCAAAGTCCTGATTTTGAAACATATGTTTCGACAAATATTGTCCTTTTGCTAATAGGAAAAAGTCGAAATCGCGCGATTCTTAATAAAATATTTTTGATTTCGTCATTTCCTAATTTTTGTTTTCCCAATTTTCCCAATTTTTTTCTTACCTATTTTTGCTATCCCAATTTTTGCCTTCCTAATTTTGGATTTCTAATAACTGTATTCCTAATTTCAGATTCGTAATTTTGGATTCCTAATTATTCGATTCCCAACTATGGATTCCTAATTTTTTTTCCGAGTTTTTGTATTCTGAGTTATATTTTTCGACATTCGTATATAGAATCGTTTAACCAAGGCAATTATTAAAAAAAAAGAGTTTGGCCTTCTTAGCCATATATGAATTACATGGGAGTGTGTATGTGTATCGAATGAATTATTTGACAAAAATTCGATATGTGAATCACACACATTTTTCTGTTAAGGGAGGAAAAGATATCGGTATCACTAATTCGCCCAGAGACGCATTCAACTTGAAATCTAAAAGAATAAAAAAATAAAGGTCCCCTAATGAATAAAAACATGTTGCACAACCACATAATAATGACATCCTTTTTGTCGCTAACATAGATCCCTTTTCCCGTTCTCTTTTCCCCGACACACGCATTTTGCCCGCGGGTGATTTTTATTAAGCAGTGACAAACGCAGTACACCCTTTCCCACTGCCCATTGCTGGTGTGCTCATTTTTTTTGATACAACATTGGCTTACGACAATAAAACTTGAAAATGACAACATCACTGAGAAGTTCATTGTTACGCTGAACGACAACAACAACAACAGTAACAACAACAAGGACCAAGGGGACAACGGATTTTTTTTCAATTAAAATAAAAACGACATGAGCATAGAAATAGAAAATCGCTAAATAATCAAATATTGGATTAAACCTAAAGGGTTCGTTTTCCGCCCCCTTTCTGTCCCTTTTTTATCTTGCTAGCAATAAATTGACAACTTCTCTGTATATATATTAGAGAATCTATAGTAACAGCAATCAAATCTTTACAGACTTGAACTATCTGTTTGGTAATTACATTTGTCCCATGAAATAATTATAAATTATTTCATTATACTTAATTAATTATTTAATTATACTTTAAGCAGGAATACAACATTTGTTTTCATAAAAACATGTCGAGACTCTGACTATGAGAAAATCGTCACATACTTTTAGGCCATTGAGATGCTAAAAACTTTAAGCAATCTTGTTACGAATTTATATACGAATGTCGAAAATGTCCGAAATTAGAAATATAGTTATTATGAATCCAAAATTAGGAAGACAAAAATTGGTAAAGCAAAAATTATAAATAAATTAATATATAAATTCTTTGTAAAATTTTATTCTTGGTTTATTTTTGCTCAGATTTTTTGCATATCCTTTGCTTTTTTTAAGCTTGGAACTCATAACTTTTTTAAATCTAAGACAATTTCGATGAATAATGTGTTTTTTATCCCTGTTTCCTCTCTAAACTGATGTCGAGTAACATTTTCTTTAAGTCATGACTATTTAATATTATTTGATTCAATTATATTTGTATAGTTTGAAGCAGTCGCTGCTCCCGGAGCCACTGCGTGCCCACCACTGCTTTAAACTGATGTCGAGTTACAATTTTTAAGTCATGGCCATTTAATATTATTTGATTCAATTATATTTTTAAAATATTTAAGTTTCCCCATGTTTGACCCTATTTGTTCTAATACCTATCTGCTTATTCAATTTGAATAATTAACGGCTGAGAGTCTCAAACATTTTGTACAAGAACTGCTTAGCATAAATGTGTATGTGTGTATATAAACGAGCAATATGAAATACAAATCGTAAAACCAAAAATTTTTTATTACAGGTCTAACTCGTCCTGCGTTATATCCATTTACTGCCAGCCAATATCCTTATCCGATGCTAAGTCCCGACATGTCTCAAGTTGCGTCATGGTAAGTTTGTTACTACTATATATTGTAAATCGTATAATAATTCTCTCTTCTTAAGTCTCTTTGATACTTATAATCAGGAACCGTAACGATTATAATTTTTAAAATATAAATTATTAAATAAAAGTTATTTGTTGATTTTTATCCAAAAAATTAAATGAAAAATCTTTTTTTTCGATCTAAACAAAACAATTATAAAATAATAATTAAATTTCAGTATTTATTTAAAAATTATAGTTAAACTCTTATATTCAATTTTTATTTTAGCTATGGAAAATAAAAGTTATTTTTCAATTTTTATTATAAAAGTTGAAAATAAGAATTATTATTCAATTTTATTATAAATGTTGAAGTTCAAGTTTCAGTAAAAATTGAAAATAAAAGTTTATTCAGTTTATATAATAAATAAATCCTTTATATTATTTTCTGTTGTCTAAATCTCACTATATTCATAAATCACATGAATAGTCGATATTTTCGCAAGCGCCTAAATGTATGCAGCTCTTTTTTCTACTAATCGATTAAGAATTTCAAAAAGACAATTATAAAGTATTTAACGGGTATCTCATAGTTGAATGAATCTATAGTAACGAATGCTTAGTTTTTCTGCCATTTTATTTCCATACAATAATTTCGATGTAACCGTTGAAATTATTCTCGCAACTCATATCGAAAAAATATTTATTTATTTTTCTTATCTTTATGCTCTACAAGTTGGCAGTTAATTGCTTTATATTCTGACATCTTTATGCAATATTTCATTTATTTTCAGGCACACGCCGTCGGTGTACTCAGCGTCTAGTTTTAGGTCCCCTTATCCCTCCTCGTTACCAATTAATACAACGCTATCGAGGTGAATATGAGTTTCATTTAGACATTATGCTTGCTAATATTTTTTGTTTGAAACCATACATACATTTTGTCAATTGCAGCGATTTCCCATTTCGATTTTCACCGAGTTTATTGCCTTCTGTACATGCAACATCTCATCACGTTTTAAATTCACATCCAGCGCTTGTGGCATCCAGTTCGAAACAGGAATGCGGCATACAAGATACCACAACGAACAATCGATATTCAAGGTAAGCTTAAATCGAGAATATTAATTGTTATTTTAGTCTAAATTTTGCTTTAAAATTGAAAATTATTAACTGAGAAAGATGAACGAAAATGTTTCTTAAATTTGCCACTGATTGTCCAAAAAATGTGGTAAAGTATATATACAGATTGTCAAGAAACACTTTACACACCTTTAAAAATGTAATATTATGACTTTAAATAAGAAAATAATAGCTTATTATATATATTTGGAAAGGTCGTTTAATTTTCTTTCGAATGATGCAAAAATTTCCTTAACCCATTGGAATATTTTGAATTTTTGCAATAGCCTACTTTTTCAACTTTTTTCCTCGATTTTTCAAAAAAAATATTTTGATGCAAAAAAAATCTTGGAAAAATTCCACGATTAACTGCAAAAAAAATTTTTCAAAAATATTTTTGCTACTATTTATTTTTAGTTTTTTTTTAAAACTGCAAAAAAAACACTTTTTGCATAAAAATGAAGAAATATGGTTTAATATTGTCATTTTTAGGATTTTCAAAAAATTTTAAAAATACTAGCAAAAATATTTTTGAACATTTTTTTTTGCATCAAAATATTTTTTGTAAAAAATCGAGGAAATAAGTTTTGAAAAGTGACTTTTACATAAGTTTGAAATTTTCGAAGGGTATTTAATGGGTTGAGGAAATTTTTGTGTCATTCAATCGGAATTTAAACGACCTTTCCAAATATATATAATAAGCTATTATTTTCTTATTTAAAGTCAAAATATTACCTTTTTAAGGGTGTGTAAAGAATTTCTTGACAAACTGTATATACTTGGGGTCATCAAGATGGCTTTAAAAGTGGTTAAATCGACTGCTTATATATACATATGTATATTTATTGAAGTTCTTGTTACATACTTCTTGACATCTTCAACATCGTGCTATCGAAACTAAGTAGTATAATTATTAAAAGTAGATAATATTTACGAATAACTTGCAAAATGTAACGATTCAAAATGTTAAATATAGTGCTGTTGAATTTTGTTCTGTAATTTCTCTCAATAGCTATAGTGATTTTGATTTTGATGATATACAATCTGATATTTTCACACTCGGTCATTAACACGTTCATACCACTAGCTCGGTGGTTCTGGGTTCTGAATTCTGGGTGGGGGATTAATGGACGCCATATTTAATTTACCGACAACTCACTTGAATCCCTGCATACACACACATACATATACGAATGCACATCTATATACACACACATTTACATACACATCTTGCCCATGCACGCATATATGTACATTAAGACATATACACTTTCCTATTGGCCCTCTCAAATAGTTTCTGCTTCTGCGCGTTGAATTTCCAACCCCTAATGCACGCACTGCATTGCCCCTTAATTTCAAAGCAACGTCTACATGAAGAACGATGGGATTGTTTAAACTTTTCTCTAAATTCCAGGGACTGAAAATAACTGTTATTGATTAAAATTTCAACTCAAATTTCAAACTATTATTTTTGAATTGAAAACATATAAGTCTTTAAAGACTTTTATAATTTGAAATTGTTTTTAAAAGTGTTTTTCGAATATCTTTGTTAATACTCAAGATAAACATTCCAAGTTTTCAACATATGTAAATTTGGTTATCAGTAAGATGATAACCTAATTTACATAAAAAAAATCAAAAGAATAAAAATAATCAAATTTAATCATTTTTTTTTTATTTATATAAAAAAATCAATATTAATAATTATTTATAATTTTTATTTTTTCAATCAATAATAATTATTAAGTATGATTTATAAAGTAAAAGTCTTTAGGTAATTATTCAAAGTAATTTTTTGTTATATTTCTCATAGCAGTTTCGGTCCCTGCTAAATTCATATCGTTTGCCCGTTTTTCTTTTTTGTATTTCTTCGAATACAAATCTTGGAGATATCGATTCGATTCCTCAGTGGGATAGAATCTGTTGAGCCATCTACAGTTTGACGATTTTACGTTTCTCATTCCATTTTCTTCAAACTTATTTTAAAAATGTATAGATTATTGTTAAATACGAAACCAACCATCATTTGAGGCTGCAATTAAATTTTATTTGAAATTTAGGGTAATTTAAGTTTTTTCTACTTACAGTTTGTCAAGAAATTCTTTACACTCCCTTAAAAATGTAATATTTTGACTTTAAATACGAAAAAAATAGCTAATTATATATATTTGGAAAGGTCGTTTAAATTCCGATTAAATGACACAAAACTTTACTTAACCCATTAAATACCCTTGGTAAATTTCGAACATATGTAAAAAAATGCAGTCACTCCCAAAATTGTTTGAAGAATGTTTTTGCATCCCAACATTTTTTGGAAAAAATCGAGGAAAACAGTTTTGAAAGTTGACTTCATTTAAAATTCGAATATTTCAATGGGTACTTAATGGGTTAAGGAAAGTTTTGGATCATTCAAACGGAATTCAGATGACCTTTCCAAATATATTTTTTAAATTTGAATGCTTGACTTACAATAGCTGTTATAGTAAAAGAAAGAGTGCACCTATTTTTTTGTCCATGAGTGTATGTTAATGTATATCAATACTACATATCCAAAAGAGCCGCTTACAAAAGCATAAAACAGAAACAAAAAAGAAGTTCAAACTTTATTGGTGATTTTCCTAAACAATTCGACGGACCAATATTTTTGTTCGAGTTATGGAGAGATTCGACTTATGGAAGCTTGAGTTACGGAAGCAGAATTGTATGAATTTTCCACTCGATTTAGTTCGAGTTAGAGATAATTCGAGTTAGGGAACTTTGGAGTAACTTTGTTTTTTCTATAATTACCAATTTTCCCATAATAATTCATTGTGACGGCTATAAAATCTAACTTAGGTGTGCACTGAAGTTAAGCAACAGATGGCGCTCTATTGCTGTCAGCTACAACAGTTGCGGAACCGTTTACACTACCGAACGCAGTGTTGAATAGCTATTTTATTTCCCTTATTAGTAGAGTTGTGTCGTTTAGTTCTGAAAAAGTTCAAATGAACGGGTCATTAAGATGAACTAATGAACTTATTCAGTCAATCATGAACTAAATCGGTCATTTCGCAGTTGATCAGTAATTTCTTTAAAAAAAAATTTAATTTCTTAGAGAAATACAATACATGGAGTTCCGCAAATGGATTCAATTTCTTCTTTATTTACATGTAACAATGTTTAAATTCTATACATTTTTAAGTTTTTAACAATGTGAAAGGTAATTTAAGCCCAAAATTAAAAACCAATTTACTCTTTTTTTTCTTTTTCAAAAAGCCAGGGTATAAGTATAACCCAAAATAATAAGAGGAAATCCGGAATCTAGTTGGCATTTGTCGTCTATTTGATTCAAAAACTTAAAACACATTTCACATTTCACTAAAAAGAAACAGTCGAAGCCTATTCACATCGTATATCGTTCATAAACAACTGACTAACTGATCAGAATGACCTATTCATCTTTCATCGTTCATGACCAACTAAATAGAAACCATCTCGTTCATAGTTCATGACCAACTGAATAGAAACCATCTCGTTTATAGTTCAGACCAACTGAAAAGAAACTATCTCGTTCATAGTTCATGACTAACTGACCAACTGAATAACTGAACTAAATGACTGATTTAGTTCACGACTGAAAAATGAACGATTGAACTTATTCAGCAAATCGAACTAAAAAGCCCAACTCTACTTATTAGAGGTGGAGAACTATCGATGGCACTATCGATAGCACTATCGATGGTCAAGCACTATCGAAACTATTTAAATTTCTTTGCAATTTTGTAAAATAAAAATAAAATAAAAATAAAATTAATAAAAACAAGTCCAATATTTCTTGTTAATTGAATCGCAATTTACCTGATCTTAACATCTGGTCTTAATTTAATTTAATTTTACTATCTAATATTTAAGAACAACACAGTGAGGAAATTTGGTCCCCCTATAATTGCAGATTATAATTAAAACAGAATAATGGATCGTTTAATCAAACCATTTAACTTATTCGTTTCAATTAAGTAATTACAGTTATCCTAAAATTGCAAATAGATTAAAAAACTGTTGTCGCATTTATCTGTACGACTGTACTGTGCTCAACATTCTTTGTTATGTAAATAAAAATATTCAGTTGTTTAGAAGTTAAGCTTTTCGTGCAACTTTCGGCTGTTCCAGCAAATAAATAAAATACACATTTGATTCGTTCTCAGAGAGAGATAATGGGAGATGCGCTTAAGCTTACGCTCTCACCGCGCAATCATTGGCTCTATTGCCACACGCCGGTCCAGTGTTGCCAACTCTTCGGGACATGAAAAAGCCAAAATAGCAAACATTTTGAAAAATCTCTTCTCTAATATTTTTTATGACTATTTAAAATTTAATAAAAATAAATATTTTAAGCAATTTTCAAAAAATCATAAAAAAAACTAGAGAAATTCTTTTTCAAATTTTTTAAGGAAATTTTTGCATCATTTAAACGGAATTTAAATGAATAGATGATTAAATTAAGATATCTGCATCCAATCTTTTTTATTATAAAAAAATTTGACAAATTTAGAGGGTATGAAGAAGATATTACTGGACCACTGTATACATATATTTTACGCATTTTCACCGATCGATTCATAAATTGTGACTAGGTTCAATTGATTTCATAGTTAAAAACGACAAAATGTAATGCTCTTTTAGCTTATCCATTAAAATGGAAAAAATACTACAAAGTATTTAAGTGTGGCATCGTAAAACAGGAAAAATACATGAAGTTACCAGATGTTTTCAAAAAGCTAAAATTATTTTTGAAGTAGCTAAAATTCTCTCTACCCGCTGTTTTTAAATTTATCCCGCATTTGCCAGTTGCAACCCACTAAATCTGTCGGGAAAATAGCTAAATTGGCAACACTGATTGCTACACGCCGGTCTTGCCCTCTCTCTCTCGGAGAGGGAGTAAATGGGATAAGAGAGAAGAGATTGGCAACTGTCGTTAGTCGACCACCACTGCAAATTGTTAGCTTTAAAGCCCCCAAAGTCGGAAGTAATTCGTCAAATTCTTGGCCAGCCAGTATATATCCTTGCTAGCAAAAGTCAAAGAATTCGGGCAAAAATACAATAAAAAAAAACGTACTTTCTGAAACTTAATTAGTTTATTTCTTGATGTCGGATATAGATACAATAGTTTCTATAGTTATCTCGTTTTGCTGTAGATAAAATTGAGATAATTTGACGCATACAACAACAATTAAAAGAAAATGACAATAGTCGTGAACTGTGAACTGTGATATGAATTCAACTGCAATGCAAATGCGATACATTTAATTATGTCCATAAAGTGTGTGTTTGTGTGTGTCTGTGTCTGTGTCTGTGAACATTTAAAAGAATTAAACCATCTGATAAAACTTGATTGATAATGAAGGACGAGAAAATAAAATGCATTATTAATTAGCAAAAATGTATCTACATTAACACATTGTATATATGTATATGTATATGTATATGTATATGTATATGTATATGTATATGTATATGTATATGTATATGTATATGTATATGTATATGTATATGTATATGTATATGTATATGTATATGTATATGTATATGTATATGTATATGTATATGTATATGTATATGTATATGTATATGTATATGTATATGTATATGTATATGTATATGTATATGTATATGTATATGTATATGTATATGTATATGTATATGTATATGTATATGTATATGTATATGTATATGTATATGTATATGTATATGTATATGTATATGTATATGTATATGTATATGTATATGTATATGTATATGTATATGTATATGTATATGTATATGTATATGTATATATATATGTATATGTATATGTATTTATGTTATTTTTTAAATAAAAATAAATAAATACAGTGAGGAGCGACATTAATTAACTTCACTTCAAAACTCTCTCTCCTATACAAATTCTTACCTGTTCTGAATCTGCAACAGGCAGGCGACAGAATTATTATTGTGAATACTGCGTCTGAGCAGAGAGAGAGAGAGAGGGGGAGAATATATGCCATGAGAGAGAACGTTCAGAGAGAGAAATTCACAGCATCCGAGAGAGAGAGACGAATGCGTCTGTGTACTTGCTCTGAGAGAGCATAGTTAATACAACAAAATAAATTTTGTCAAACTAAATTCGTATGGTGTAGGTCAATAATGAAAAATGTTCAAAGTTCATATCAACAACATAACAGAAAACTTGCAAATGATTAATTAATCATAATTTATGAATTACACTTTTAATAGTTAACTAAACAAAGCAAACAATTAAAGTAATTTACAGTCAGTGTCTAAATAATACTCAAACTCAATTCATCAACGTAATCAAGAATAAATCAACGACAAAGTGTATATCTGACGAATCATCCTAGACTTACATACAGTGAACCACGAATGTCTTCATACAGCATAGATTTGTCAAATTTGCGTATAAGAAAAATGTTTTGATGCGGGTATCTTATATCAATCTTTTATTCAATTATATCCCGTTCTAATGATGCAAATATTTCATTAACCCATTAAGTACCCATCGAAAATTTTGGATTTTAAAAAAAGTCAATTTGTCAATTTTTTCCTCGATTTTTTCAAAAAAATATTTTGATGCAGAAAAATTCTTCAAACAATTCTAAGATTGACTGCAAAAAAATATTGTCCAAACATATTTTTGCTAGTATTTTTTTTTAAATTTTTTGAAAATCCTAAAAATTACGATTTGAACCCTTTTTTTTCCTATTTTTTACACATTTTTTTTTGCACTTTTCAAAAAATGCTACCAAAAATACTAAAGAAATGTTTGCATCATTAGAACGGGATTTAATTAAATAAAAGATTAATAAAAGAAACCCGCATCAAAACATCTTTATTATACGCAAATTTGACAAATTTATGCTGTATGAAGACATTCGTGGTTCACTGTATTTCTATTATCCGATGCTACAAAATGTGTGTATTACAATTTATATGCATATTTTCTAAATTGGTTGGGCAGTAACCATCAATGTCAATTAAAATAAAATATTAATAATATTAAATATTCACCAATTTCGCAGTTGAATCGAAAGTGAACAATGCTAATTAAATAATAAACTGTTTAGTTATTAAAGTGAAAAAGTAAACCCAATGTCTGTAAAAACGACGTTAAAAAATGATGAGTCTGATTTTTTAAAATCTTCGCTGCAGTCTAAACATAATTATTTAAACAATAAACCCGAGTTTTTATTGCCACCTACCCCAACGGTAACCGCAACCACGGATAATAATTTTAAAGTGTCTGGGAAGTACGCAGAATCCATTCCTAGTGCTCCAAGTGTTGGCAACAACAACAGCAGCTTAACATTTGGTGTTATGGATACGGAATGCATGAATGCGAATGCCACCACACCTGAAATACCTGGCACAGTTCAGAAAGTGCATTCAAATGAAAAAGAAAACACTGAAGCTGCCAAGGAAGCCGTTCAATCCCAATCATCGCCTTCATCACAAGTGTCTGAAAGGAGCAGCAAGCATAAAGATAATTATCAAAGTATCTTTGGAGAATTTGGCGAACATAATAATGGCAATCAGTCAGAGCAGGAAGGCGCCAAAAAGTCCAACTCTAGTATTATGGAGCACATATTCAATATGCCAATAAACAATAATATTTTGGTACCAAACGCAAGGTCAACATTAATGTCGGAGATTCTATTCCGACAGCAGCAGCAGCAGCAGCAGCAGCAGCAGCAACAGCAGCAGCAACAACATCAGGAACTTTTCCAGCAGTGGTCAAAGCTGGAAGATGCAACTGGGCATAGTAACTGGGATCGCCAACGGGAGCGTGATGCATTATTGGCCCGAATATATAGCAGTAATTACTCACAGCAACAACAACAGCAAGAACAAAAGCAACAACAACAGTTTTTGGCAACACAATTACTGTATGCACAATTTTTGCAGCAGCCCAAAGTGGAAACAGATCCTGATCGCAAAGTAAATTTACTGGAGTTTTCTGGCTTAAAGAAAACATCTTCGACTAGCGATGAGGCAACGAGAACAGTAACAGGATCTTCATCATCAACATCATCAATATCGCAAGACAACAACAACAATTGGTAATTTTCGTATCTCTGCGGCAACTCTTGAATAAAAAAAAATAAATTGGGTAACAGTCTCAAACAAAAAAAAAAAAACACACAGAAGAAAGGCGATTTATGATGAATTTTTTAATGCATTTTAAAATTGTAATACAAAAATGAACATATTATTGAAAACATTCACAAAACAAAAATTCAAATTTCAAAATTCAATAAAAAAAAAAAGCTAGTGGAGACCCTCTAAAAATTGTTTCACCTAAATTCATCATAAATGGCCCTCTTTCTGTGTGTGTGTTTTTTTTTTTGAGACTGGCTACTGCTTTTAGACCTTTACCAAAAATTGTATTAAATAAAGGGTATTTTATAATGATTTTAGGTGAAAGAATTTTTTGCGGGTGACTTTTACTTTTACTTTTTTTTTTTTTTTTTTTTGAAATTTTGATAAAAATTTCACTTTTTTGATGTTTTTTTTTTGTGTTTGACATGGTTTACAATAAAATTTCAATATTTAATTAAAAAAAAGTAGAAGAGACCCGCAAAAAATTCTTTCACCTAAATTCATTATAAAATACCCTCTATTAAATACAATTTTGTTTTTTTTTTTTGCAAGAGTTGCCGGCTAGATAAGAAAATTACCCAATAATTATCGTACTTTTAGTGATATTGACCTGGACGATCGGGAGCGAAGAAGAGAAGAAAACCATATAGCCGACGATAATGACAGTGGCAAACATTCGATAGGTACGTCTACTAAGAAGGATCACAGCCAATCCAAGGACTCGAAGGGCTACTTTTTTCGAGAACAGAAGAACATACTCTGCGATATAAAGAAAGGCTTGGAGAAATGGACATTGCTATGCAGTAAATTTCAGTATAATTTAAGTGCAAACCAGCGACAATCCTTTGATGGAGAACATGGAAATGGAAATATAGACGCTGATAAATTGGTGGACACGAACGCAGCTCTGGAACTAACCGTTCAGCGGCAACTGAAGAGCAATCGCAAGAAAATTGAGAGCATGCTAATGCAAGTGCGAAGACTTTACCATCAATGGAGCAGTGCTGAATTGTACTATGTACGCAGCTTGCAGCGCCTTGGTCTAACGCCCGACAGAATGGAGAATGGTGCTCCAAGTCAGAGTCAAAATACGCCCACTCATGATATTATGGCGCTGGCCGCAATTGCTCTATCCGCTGAAACTGCAAACTCCCCGTCTGTCAGTGATAATAACGATGATCCAGCTAATTATTTATTGACTCGTACAGAAGATTCCAGCTGCCAGCAAAAATCAGCAACAGATAAACCGCGTACTTTGCAAGATATTGAAAATATCATATTGTCACAGGTTTTAAATCAACAAAAACAACAACAAAGGTCGACATCTGTTAAGGATTACAGTAAGGAACGTTCTAATGGGGATAGTGAAGTGGAGGACAGCGATGAAGGAATTACTTCTCGCTGCATTTGGCACCCAAGGATCAATAAGGGGGCTCAACAACATGTTGAGCTGGGCTGCAGTACAGCGGCTGAAATTATTTTGGAATATGCCTCACAGTCCAAAATGAACAATCCTTTCCATACAGACTGTGCTGCAAATGGTACTTCTGTTCCAAATACCAGCGATTCACCCAACGAGTTGAATTGTAGTGTTTTGAATCTATCGCCAGTCACAGGACGTCCCATCAAACGGGAGTGCGATCCGGGCTACTTGGTTGACATTCAGTTCCCGCCAACGCCAGCAACACCACCGACGACAAGCAGCAATAGCAGCTGTTCCACTGGACCCAGCAGTAAATATCATCATCGACGAAAGTCTCGATATGCGCGACGCATCGGCATCGATACGCCGCCAACTTCATCGTCTTCCTCCACAACTCAATCACAATCACAATCAAATACCCAAGCGGAGATCAATGGCAATGCATTCAAGGTGGACACCATTGCCAGCCTGCCAGCATCTGCGGTATCCTCGACAACAACGGGACTGGGGGCCCCGACTCCGCCGTCAATTCGTGCTTCATCTTCTGCCTCCTCCTCAGCGGTATCTTCTGCCGTTGCTGCATTCCAGGAACGTGCTCTAACCGACATGTTCAAGGCGCAGTTTAGCGCTCTAACGGCGGCAGCTGGCATTGCAACTGGAACCGGAAACGGAAATGGACCAAAAAATGGAATTGGTACTGAAGCTGGAGCAGGACCTAATGATAACTGTGATCACATGCCCATGTTCGACGCTCCTTACGATTTAAGCATTGGAACCAGGCTGAAAAAAATGTAAATTTTTAAGCGAATTAGCAAATAATTATTATGATCCTTCTTCGGGCATAAAATATAATTTATTATGTGATTTTAATAAGTAATTTAAATTTAAATTATTAATTAATTTATATTGTTTTTTAAAAGTCATACACAGAAAAAGAAATCCGGGATATTTAGCCCGAATTCAATCCGAAACGATGTCAGAAGTGGGTAATCTCGGATTTTCTTAAACCAAGTATGAAATACGTGATTTTTTCAAGCCCGAATTCAATCCTGAAATTCTTAAATTCAGGCTAAAAAATATGTATTAATTATAATGATTTACGTTACATTTAAACTTTTTTTTAAATTTTTTTTTAAGATATTTTTTTAAACGTTTTTTTTTAAATATTTATTTTTTTTTTTAAACATTGAGCCACCGGACCGGTTGAAATGAGAGAGGCCGAGAGAGAATTTTCCTCTCGCTCTCAGCAAGTGTGTATTTTCCCATTTTAATCCCGATACAGGCTTGATTATTCAGCTTTATCCTGAATACATACTTAAAAAATGCGGGCTTAAATCAAGTATTTTATACTTGATTTTAGATTGGCATTTTTTATTCTGTTTAGAACTAACATTAATTTTTAAATTTGCATATTAAGTCTTAAAAATATAAGTTCGTTGACAATTTATGTATTGCATTGCTTGATATAATTTCAGAAATTTGGATAGCAAAAGCTCATCGAATACGCAAGCAAATGACTGTAAAGATAGTTCGAATGATAAGAAGAAACCACATATCAAGAAGCCACTAAATGCATTTATGCTCTACATGAAGGAGATGCGTGCCAAAGTTGTTGCCGAATGTACACTCAAAGAGTCAGCGGCGATAAATCAGATTTTAGGGCGACGGGTAAGTTGCTTTGTATTAAGTACATATAAGAAGGGATCTCGTTAATTCCAATATTCAGATGCAAAGTTATATTGTTATCTCGAATTATAATGCAAAGGTTTCAGAGGGGCTTTGATTCGTCTCGATACAGACGACGATATACCATCGATAATTATTAGATTCCTGTCAATGCTTTCTAAAAATAGCAGTAACTGTACACAGAAAAAAAAATCCGGCTTATTTAGCCCGAATTCAATCCGAAACTATGTCAGAAGTGGGGTAATATCGAATTTTCTAAGAACCAAGTATGAAATACTTAATTTTTTCAATCCTGAATTCAATCCTGAAACTCTTAAATTCAGGCTAAAAAATTTGTATTAATTATAATGTTTTTCGTTACATTTAATTTTGTTTTTTAATCTTTTGTTTTTAGGATTTTTTTTTAAATTTTTTTTTAACTTGTTTTTATAATTTTTTTTAAACATTTTTTTTGATAAATATTTTTTTTTAATTATTTTTTTAAATTATTTTTTATATACCATTTTTTATTTTTACCTTTTTTTTTAATTGACGGGGGAATCGAACCCAGACTTTTTCAAACTGGAGTCGGCGACTCTAACCATTGAGCCACCGGACCGGTTGAAATGAGAGATGCCGAGAGAGAATTTTCCTCTCGCGCTCAGAAAATGTGTATTTTCCCATTTCAATCCCGATACAGGCTTGATTATTCAGCTTAATCCTGAATACATACTTATAAAATACGGGCTTAAATTAAGTATTTTATACTAGATTTTAGAATGGCATTTTTTTTCTGTGTACTCTTCGACATACTGACTTACTTTCGACACTCGGCATTTTAAACATCTTTATATATAGATATATAGAAAGTGGGCTCCTGATTGATATATAGAAAATATATATACTTGAGATAATAATATATATGCATATATGATTTTTATATATAGTATTGTAGAGTAAGTACGTCATATGCTTATACATATATAATTTAAATTAATAAATATATTTATTCAAAGAGTCGTCGAATTACATATTTGGCAAATTGAAGTGAAAAATAAGTAAACTGAGCCAGCTCTTCCCATTAAATTTTCCATTCTAAATTAATAACTGATTGCAACATTAATATATAATACATGCATTTTTGTAGTGGCACGAACTTTCCCGCGAAGAACAAAGCAAATATTACGAAAAGGCGCGGCAAGAGCGTCAATTGCATATGGAGTTGTATCCGGGTTGGAGTGCACGAGATAACTACGGTTACGTGTCAAAAAAGAAAAAGCGTAAAAAAGACAGATCGACTGCGGATTCGGGAGGTATTGCACAAAATTGTCAAATTTGTTACACTCTCTCTCTCTCTCTCTATCAATCTATCTATCTCTCTATCAATCTATCAATTATTCTTCTCTAACAACTGCATTTAAGTTTTATGTTTCTTAATTCGTTTTCGTTTTTGATTTCGATTTAAATTCTTTGTCATTAAAATTACATGCATACCTTCATACTACATACATACATAATAATACAAGCACACATATTTAAGATCAGCTACTAATCCACCAAAAACAAACAACAACAACAACTAGAACTAACAAATTCAAATACATATGTAATTTGTGTAAATACTTAGCATTAAAATTTAACTCTCGTACCATACTGAACCATGTATTTATTGAACACCAAAAACCACAAACATCAAAATCAATTAACAACAAACGAAAAGAAATACTAAATTACATATATTTTAAAATTGAACTAAAATATCTGAATTAGACCCAGCAGTTTGACTGCAGTTTGTATTTATCATATTTAGAGTTGTATCTAGAAGATTAAACAATTACAATTACTTTTAGAAGTGTATGTACTATCTACCTCAAATATTAATCTATTTAAACATACATAATAATATAGTATGTACCTTAGAATCGGCCTCTTCGGTAAACCGAAGGTTAGCTTGCATACATTTCTAATTTCGTTTTCAGTAACATGAGAGTTTGAATTGATTAATACCAGGGACCGCAAATAAGAGTTATGAGAAACTGGATAAACTTTTATTTTCTATTTTTATTTAAAAATTATAGAATAAAAAATATTTTTCAATTTTTACATTTGAAAATAAAAATAATTTTTCAATTTTTATTTTAGAAATTGAAAATAAAAGTTATTTTTCAATTTTTATTATAAAAATTGAAAAAAAATTATTCTTCAATTTTTATTATAAAAGTGGAAAAATACGCCTTCCAAGTCAAAAAACATTTACAGTCAATTTTTATTTTTCAACTTTTATTATAAAAATTTGAAAAATAATTCCTATTTTCAACTTTTATAATAAAAATTGATAAATAATTTTTATTTTCCATTTTTATAATAAAATTTGAAAAATATATTTTATTTTCAATTGCTAAAATAAAAATTGAAAATAAGAGTTAAATTATAATTTTTAAATCAAAATTGAAGTTTAATTATTATTTTATAATTTTTTTGTTTAGATCGAAAAATAAGAGTTTTCATTTAATTTATATTTTAAAAATTATAATCGTTACGGTCCCTGATTAATACTAATGCTAATGCTAACAACCAGCCTCTACTCCCTTTTAATTTTTTAAGGCAGGGCCCCCAGTCCTCCCTTTTAAAAGAAATAAGTTTGTGAATTCTGCATTCCAGTGGCATAATTAATATTGATGGGTGTTGCTAATCCAGGATACATTTGTCGAAATGCTTCTACCTAACTTCTGAACTGATTTTCTACTTTTCTAAAACCACTTTGGATTCCATAGGCAGTCATTCTAAATTCTAAATGTTTGTGATTTTATACATTTGTATCAATTAGAATGTTATGTTGTGATTTAAGCAATACTATACTTTTCGAGTATATAGTTTTAGATTACAAGTCATTCAACTATCATTGTATTCAGCGCGCACACACATTCACCGATTTAACCGATATAACATTCCTTCTGAGTTTGATTATTTTTGGTAGATATGAAAAGAGTTATTCAAATGAAAGATACAATTAGACTGAAATGAATACTTAGCAAAATGATAATGTATTCCGTTGAAAACCACCTCCGTAAACTGCTTTCAGTTTCAGTTGCAGACTGTAGACTCAGGCTTTAGGACTTTTCAAATATATTATATGTATACATATGTATCAGAGAATTAATTGGCGAAAACAATACACTTACTATTACCGATCACATGAACACAATATCAATATACTATATATTACTTTGCATAAAATTGGCAAGCAGAAGTCGAGAAAATACAGGAAAATCGAAAAATCGAAAAATAAAGAAAACATTTCATTTTATTTAATGCTTTCATTTCCAATGATTCTTGAGAACAAGAATTGTCAAATCAAAAAATATATATACTTACGAATTCAATCAACTCTATCCGTGTGGACTTGAAATTGGCGAATGCATGCACCCGAAACCGTCTACAAGATCGATCAGTCAAAGCTTTTCAACAACTTTTTGCGCAGATTATGAACCGATAAAAGTCTCAGATATCGATATCGAACTCAAATACTTACATAATATGTACATATACATACGTTTCGTGTTGTTATACTCATTGACAGAAGTTGCCCTTTAGCATATTAATTCATCGATATATAGATATATGTGTATATAAATATATGCATATAAATATGGTACCTTATACGAATTCCGAAACTTTTTGAAGGAATATTAAAAATGAAGAAATAAAAACCAAGAAGAAATTTTTAAGAATCCAAAATTGGGAAGAAAAAATAATGTATCAAAAATAAGGAATTTCAACTTAAAAAAATATTCAGAGTACAAAAATTAGGAAAAAAAAATTGTGAAAAATATTTTTAGTTTTCCTGTCATTGTCCTGTCCTGTTAAATTCTTTTGAATTTAAAAAACAATCGCGATTTTCAATAAAATATTTTTGATTTCGGCATTTTCTAATTTTTGTTTGCCCAATTTGTGTTTTCCTAATCTTTGTTTTCCCAATTTTTGTTTTCCTAATCTTTGTTTTCCCAATTTTTGCCTTCCTAATTTTGAATTCCTAATAACTGTATTTCTAATATCGGATTCGTAATTTTGGATTCCTAATTATTCGATTCCCAATTGTGGATTCCTAATTTTTTTTTTCCGAGTTTTTGTATTCTGAGTAATATCTTTCGACATTCGCATATAGAATCATAAATATATATGTAACATATATCTATATTTTTCACAATTTTTAATTGCGCATATCGCAACAATTTCGGAGCGAGAAAACTAAGAACAATCGATAGACGATTAATTTAAAATACATAAATCAATCTGCACCGATTGCACACTAAAACTAAAACTACAATTACAATTACAACTACTATTCCAATTCCAATTACAATTTCAATTCACACACAATTCTTTTCGCGACTTCACTTCGCATTATTTTTGCCACGCCCCCATTAGTGGCATGCCTTGGGGCGTGAGGAGCAGGCCAAATATTACGAGTTGGCGCGACGGGAACGCCAACTGCACATGCAGATGTATCCCGATTGGAGTTCACGCACGAACGCCACGCGCGGCAAGAAGCGGAAACGGAAGCCAGAGGCAAGCAACGACGGAGGAGGTTAGAAACATTTTTTGTTAAATCTATTGTACTGATACCGATACTTAAATATGTACTATATCATACCAAATTCAATATAAACCGAATTGAAATAATCAAAGTCAGACAAAAAACTTGTGACCACAAGAGCAAAAAATAAAAGAAACACATGCAAACACCACACACATACATACGCATACACATTTGTGTGTATGAATGTATAACTATATATATAAATATATATATACCAAAGACAGAAGGGGCAGCATTAAGTTGAGCATTATTAAATACAGTGGTGGGCACGCAGTGGCTCCGGGAGCAGCGGCTGCTTCCAGCTTAGGTAGACTCTAATAGGGATGTTGTTGTAGTGCTCCCGAATTCAGATTTCGTGCCCACCGCTGATTAAATACATGGATTCAGATTCAAAATCGAATTATTTCGACAATTACAATTTCTTAGACTTAGGAACTGCATCACACTTTGCCTTAGATACCAGATACAAGATACAAAAACTCAAAACATACTCAAAGTGTATGCAGATCGATTGTTTCGGCAATGCCGAAAACAACTGTATATATAGTATAATCATTTATTTTGTCTAGTAAGTTTAGTCATAAAAATTCATCGCCATCCATGTCATCCACGTCATCAATAATAATACTAGTATATCGGGTATTGTTGTACTATATGTATCGTATGT
The DNA here is from genome assembly GCA_037043495.1 of Drosophila recens. NCBI lineage: Eukaryota > Metazoa > Arthropoda > Insecta > Diptera > Drosophilidae > Drosophila > Drosophila recens. Next base: position 13,983 of record JBAMBJ010001917.1, on the reverse strand, counting down.
CTGATTGTCCATAAATGATTCGAAATCGAACCAGTTTTGTCACCAGTTTGATAGTTGCATTATTACAGTGCCTGCACTAAATCATTTGACATATATGTAAATGTATGTAATACTCGTACATATAAAGTGCATATATAAATGTGTACATACTCATTAAATGCATGCATATTTGTATTGTTTCTGATTGTTATGTCTTCTTATTTTCGATATCAATTAAGTCTGTGCAGTCGAAAGATATAGATACAGATATCCAAACACGTATTTGCACTCATTAAAACACACACACACACAATCCTGTACTAACACCCTTACTGTAAAATATTTTAAAGAAGTACCTTATGCAAATTTGTAATAATAATAATTAACTAAGAATTAAGAGAAACCAAAATATAAACAAAAAATAATAGAGCCAGATCTACGAAGTTGAAATAAAAAAAAATTCAGTATGTATAATAGAGTGCATTGATTTTTTTCACAAAAATGGTAACCCATTTTTTATTAACAGAAAATTTACAAAATATTTTAATACAATTTTAATATAATACGTTTTTAATTTTTTGTTAATAAAAAATACAAGTTTAAGAACGATAAAAATGTCCTTTGGGCCAAAATTATATTAAATTCTTACTAATTTTTAAGGATATATCTTGACATAATCGAATCGCGAAATCGTCCTTCCATGGACGAAAACCAAGTCTAATGGACAATTTGTCCTTTGATTCTTATTTATTTTAAAAGAAGCGCGAACCAGGAATTCATTTTAGAAATACGGTTCTGGGTGAAAACATTGATCATAGATTACGAAAATGTGCTAAAATTTTTTCATTTTTTCGAGCCCATACAAATCGATGCTCTCTAATGTATAATTATTATAAAAACGTCTGGTTAATCAATATTTTGATAAAGTGAGTCTGATTTTTGTAACTGCAGTTGATTTTTTATTTTAAGTCTAATGCATTTATATTTTATTGTACAAGTCGCATTCAAGTAGGCTTGTTCGCCTGGTGCAGCTCATTACATTTTAAGGCAGGGCCCCCAGTCCCCGAACAAGCAAGTAAAATTATCTCGGTTAACAAGGAATACAATCATAATTTTTTTTATCTTTTCTGTTAGAAAATTTTTGAGGCTTATCCAATATTTTAAATAGTAGTAGAAGATCGAAAACATATTAATAATGACATTTTAAGGCAGGGTCCCCAGTCCCCGAACAAGCAAGTTAAATTATCTCGGTTAACTAGGAATACAATCACAATTTATCTTTGTCTTCCTGTTTTTGAAAATTTTTGAGGCTTATACAATATTTTAAAAAGTAGTAGAAGATCGAAAACATATTAATAATGACATTTTAAGGCAGGGCCCCCAGTCCCCGAACAAGCAAATAAAATTATCTCGGTTAACAAGGAATAAAATCATAATTTATCTTTTTTTTTTTTTCCTGTTTTGGAACATTTTTGAGGCTTATCCAATATGTTAAATAGTAGTAGAAGATCGAAAACATATTAATAATAGTGTCGTCCTTATGCGTACTTATTACACCCCTTACCTAACCCCACATCATACGATAATATGGGAAAAGGCTAAAAACCGCTTAAATTTCAATTCCTGCTTCCTCTTCCTCTTATTGTGGTTATTGTGGTTATTGTTAATAACTATTAATTTTATTTAATATTTGTTCATATCAAAAACAACTGTTGTGCTGCGCAGCTTACATACATACATACTTATTTTAACCTGTATTAATAATGAATGCTTTAACTATTTTCTACCCAACTAACAATTTACCGATTAAATATGTATTTCTTATCAGAAACTAATCAGTCCAAGCCAACAAATTAAAAACAATTTTCTCTTAGGCAACAATATGAAGAAGTGTCGTGCACGATTTGGTCTGGACCAGCAGAATCAATGGTGTAAGCCCTGCAGGTAGGTTTTTAAATTCAACTTTATATTTTAAATATATAAGTTTACATATACATACACAAATACATATAAAATACATATACATTTATACATATACATACATTTGTTATTATCTAGGGACAGGTATTCAGATAATCACTAAATAATAATAACTTAAGTATTATTGTATTTTTTAAACCTCACACAAATTAACAGTAATGATTATATATTTGTGACACGCAAACATTTATGTATATTACACACAGCTATGATCATCAAATCGGCGCAAAATCGATTTCTTTGTATTTGCCACAATATTGTATTACGAAAACTAAAACTAAAGATGAGAAATATCTGTATTTTTAAAACAATTAACTAAGTTTTGAAGATCTTATAATGAATTACATACACTACTGGCCAAATTAATAGGTGCACTCTTTCTTTTACTACAACAGCTATTGTCAGTCAAGTCTTCAAATTTTAAAAATATATTTGGAAAGGTCATCTTAATTCCGTTTGAATGATGCAGACCTTTCCTTAATTTTAAATAAGTCAACTTTCAAAACTTTTTCCCTAGGGCTCAACCCAAAAATGTTGGGATGCAAAAACATTCTTCAAATAATTTTAATTGTGACTGCAAAAAATAATTTTCAAAAATCTTTTCGCTTATTTAATTTTTATTGTATAAAAATGACGAATAAGTGCCTCTTAAGCAATTTTCAAAAAATTATAAAAAATATAAGCGAAAAGATTTTTGAAAATTTTATTTTGCAGTCACTCTTAAAATTGTTTTAAGAATGTTTTTGCATCTCAACATTTTTTTTAAAAACTCGAGGAAAAAAGATTTGAAAGTTGACTTTTTTTAAAATTCGAATATTTCAATGGCTACTTAATGAGTTAAGGAAAGTTATGCATCATTCAAACGGAATTTAGATGACCTTTCCATATATATTTTTTAAATTTGAAGACTTGACTTACAATAGCTGTTGTAGTAAAAGAATATTAATTTGGCCAGTAGTGTATATTCGAAAGGCCATTTAACTTTGTCTTTAAATTTCTGACAATTTTATGAGCATAGCTGAATGTATAAGTATTTAAGAAACATGAAAGTAACATGACTCTTACTGCCCGCAACCGTTAGAATCTACACAATCGGTACATCTAACTTTTCACTGTACTAAGCATGTCAAACGGATGGCTGTTCCCCTGTTCCCCTGCCTCATACCCATTGCCTGCACCCTGCACAGCAATTACATATATATTTAATGAATTCTTTCCGAACAGTGAAACAGGTGTGAAACCGTTTACTGAAAATCGCCGATTGGCTAACAAAGTAAACAAAAATATATTAATTTTTTTTTAATATTTAAATATAACTAAGTCGGCTGACTTTGTCTCTCAGATCCAATTACGAACACTGTTTTTACGAAAAGTTTTTCACCCGACTCCCAGAAACATATGTATATATCTCAATTATAAGTTTATCAGGGATGCCACTGAAATCGCAAGCGAAATAAAATTCCGCGGAATGCAATTCCGCACGGTAATTTCCGAGGTGCCACAAAACTTCGAATGATTTAATGTTTTTTGTTTAGCAATTTCCAGAAACCTTTTCGAACTAGTCTGCTAAGGGTTGACCCCTTCTCAGATTAAATTACCCAAGAGTTTGTTTAGCAACTGTTTTAAGTTTATCATTGCAAAATCATAAGTTTGTAATTTTGTTCTTATTTAATTTATTTATATATCAAATGATTTTATTTAGCGAAAGCGATTTCTGTGGCACCCCTGTATAAGTTGTCCGTTGATTGCATATACAAACATATAATACAATATAATATAATGGCTCTAAAATGTTATATATTTGGAATATTAATGCGCAATAATATTTTTATTATTCATAAAATAAAACATTTCGCATTTAAATTGGTTTAGATCTGACAAAGTTTTGAGGGTCGAAATTCGAATTTCCGTTAATAATTCAATTCAATTTACAAGTCAAATAATCATTAAATCGACATTGCTTATTCAAACTTATTCGGATTAGACAAAATTAAAAGGAATAATTTGATATACTTTTTTGATCTTTTAAAAGCCAACAATAAAAAGATGCTCATAAAATTTATTTTAAGCTTAAGATGACAATTAGGTTTAGAACTCTACGATTTCATTTCAGATTTGAATTGAACCACAAATGTCAATTCAAATGTAATAACTTTACGATGCATATGTCCTTGTGCACATGTTCATTTTATAAGTTGGCTAGAATCACTACCAAACCAAAACCTGCCCATAAAATACTTAGTAACAGTTCTACGCAATGTCAAATGTATCGATCATCCTTAGTTCTTTAACCAAGTATTTGCATTTGTAATTTAAACTGCATACTTACATAATTAATCTTTAATTTGTTTCGTTTCGTTTTCACACATTGATTTGTTCTTTCTAAAAATTGTGCTTTTATTTAAATTCGTATTTAAACCCAATCAATTTGCTTAAATTAAATTAATTTACAAATTTTTAAAAGCAGCATACATACATAAATTGCTTTAAGTCTCTGGCGCAGGCCAAGACTATGAACTAAACAAAAACAAACAAAAACTCTTTTAGTTTCCATACTCACGGCTACATTGTTTACTTTGTGACTTTGCTACTAAGTATACTATATACCAAACTTTAAACAACAACAAACAATAATACATGAGCGTCAGTAGAGAGTACTACCTTGAAATGTTGACTGAATGTTGTCAAATAAGTTTTATTATTAGAATACTCTATTTATAACAGGGGTGCCCAAAGCTGACTTATGGATGTGTACGCACCAACACAAATAAAAAAATGCGCACGCACACATGAAACGATAATTTTTTGTATTTCAATGTGTACACAGAAAAAAAATAGGAACATGTTTCTTCAAAAAAAACAAGGGACCGCAAATAATGATTATTGAAATTATTTTACATCAAAAAATCAATGACTAGAATACATATACAATAATATAATGACAATGATTAAATTTGAGCAAACAAAATAAAACTCACAAATAATTATTATTAATGATTTTTATTTTGATCGCTCTAAATAAAACTCACTTTTAATTCATGACTTTTTTGTAGGATTTTCCTTAAATATTTTTGCATATGCCTTTAAAAGAAACCCAGTGGACTCATTAAACGTAAAAAAAATATTTAAAATGATTACGTAAACTTTTTTAAAAATAAGTTTTATTTTGAGCGAAAAAAATAAAAATCATAAATAATGATTATTTGTAAGTTTTATTTTTTCGTTCAAATTTAATAATTATCATTGAAGAAACTCCCTAAGAAATTGTTAATAATCATTACTATGTAATTTTTATAATATCACTTATAATGATTACGGTCCCTGAAAAAAACACAAGCGTCACTAGTTTCACAACGAAGTAAACTTTTTCTTTTTCGGTGTACACCAAACGATAAGACAACAACAAAATACATTCCGGTTGGCAAAAGCAAAACGATGCAATGCAATTGTTCTTGTTTTGCCAGCAACGAAAGCAAAATTTGTTTGTGTAATTTGCAATGTGCGCCAGCAGCTTACCAGTGTGTGTTCTCACACACTTCCCATATCTTATGTGCAAAAAAACAACAAATGTGCGTCGTGTGCATAGGCGATGGGCATCCCTGTTTTATAATTTTGCATAGTATTAAATCTTTGGTACCACAGATACACTCCACACACACACATACACACAAATCACAGAAACACCAAAATTGAGATAAATTGAATTAAAAATGAGAAATGATTCCTTTTTGATGATGATAACTATCGCTTTCTTTTCCCCAAATGCTTAACCACAATACTCTTTCGGACTTTTATAATGACTAAACTAAAATCAAACTTGTGCTGGGCTCTCTTAACTCTTTAACTCAGTCCAAGTGTGGGTTTGGGCGTCAGCAACAACAACAGCATTATGGGGGGCCCAGGTGGTGTGAATAGCATAAGTGTCGGCATGCTCACGCCCGGCATAGTAGGTGCCACGCACACACACACGGTGATGCTGCCGAACTCTTCGTCGAGCTCCTCGTCCTCATCCACATCGTCATCGCACACACAGCAATCGCACCTGCAAATGCTGGCCAATAGTAATGGAAATGGAAATGGATCTGCAGTGAATCTGAATGGCAATACCCAACAGCCTAATAATAGCGGTGGTGGTGGTGGTGGTGGTGGGACTGGGGGCCCCACATCAGCCAACAGTGCACAGCAACTCTCACCACAGGCACCCCCCACATATGTGAACTTGTAAAATTCAACAATTGCCCAGACGCCAAGACAACGAATTATACAGGAAGAACAACATACAACAACTTCAACTACAACTAGATTTCAATTCCACAACCCCACCACCAACTACTGCTAGGGGCAGATGAAGCTCAATAACTCTGCGAAATACCAGTAATTAAACTTACAATCATGTTTTATAAATGTCAATGTATGCCAATTTGCCATAAAATTAAACTAAAACTAAATGCATATCTAAAACAACATTTGCCGTTCCAATAACTAGCATCCAGCCGCATTAGCATTCAACTTTTCAAAATAACAATATGAGTTTTTCTAACTTTCTTAAACAATTAATAATTCAAATTTACAATACTTAGTTATCAGCAGAGTTGTTCCTAATTAACTATTATTTTAATGATTTTAATTTGTCATTTCATTGGCATTGAAAAAAGTAGTGCTAATGAAATCCAATTTTCACTAGCATTGAAAAAACTAGTGCTAATGAAAATTAATTTCAGTAGGCATTGAAAATGAAAAGTAATGAAAATATTTCAGAGGCATTACTTAATGTTAGTGATAAACTATATTAATTACTATTAACAATTACTTTTTTTTTAAAAAACATAAAAAAATGGAATTATTAAGAAATATTTAAATAAAATGAAGAAATTGTTTTTTCGATCATTTTCGCGATACTTATCCAAATTTTTATGTGCAAACTAGAGGTGAGAACAATTTATTTTCACATATATCAAACCAGTAATTAATCAGACTGTATTTTTTAAAACTATCCATTTATTTTCTGTCTGTGAATATCGATTTGCTTAGACCAGTCTAGAAATACAATTCACGTTATCAAAAATGTATATAATAAAACTGTTGTATAAATATCGCGAAAAGGAACGAAAAAAACAATTTCTATATTTTTATACATTTTATTTAAATTTTTCTAAATAATTCCCTTTTTGTAAGTTTTTCAAAAAAAGTAATTATTAATGGTAATTAAAATAGATTTTCACTAGCATTAAGTAATGCTACTGAAAAATTTTCATTACTTTTCATTTTTAATGCCTGCTGAAATGAATTTTCATTAGAAGTACTTTTTTCAATGCTACTGAAATGAAATTTCATTAGCATTAGTTTTTTCAATGCTAATTAAAAAGTAATGATAATGCTTATAGGCACAACTCTGCTTATCAGGCCTGTTTCTGCTTTCACTTTCGCCCAGATAATAAAAGTGCAAGTGAAAACAACCAAATGCGAATAATAATAAATAAGAAGTTAAATCCGAAACTAGCCTGTTTATTCCTGCATATACACTCATGGACAAAATAATAGGTGATTCGAATTGAAAACAAAAGTCAACTTTCAAAACTTTTTTCCTTGTTTTTTTTTTAAATGTTAGGATGCAAAAACATTCTTGAAACTTTTCTAATAGTGACTGCAAAAAAAAAAAAGTTTAAAAAATATTTTTGCTAGTATTTTTTATAATATTTTGAAAATTGCTAAAAAGACACTTTTTGCGTGAAAAATAGGAAAAAGAGGTAAAATCGACATTTTTCCGATTTTCCAAAAAAAAAATATAAGCGAAAAGATTTTTGAAAATTTTTTTTTGCAACATTGTTAACTAACATTGTTTGAAGAAAGTTTTTGCATCCCAACATTTTATAGGAAAAATCGAGGAAAAAAGTTTTGAAACCTGACTCTTTTTAAAATTCGATTATTTCAATGGATAATTAATGGGTTAAGGAAGGTTTTGCATCATTCAAACGGAAAATAGATAACCTTTCAAAGTATATTTTTTAAATTTGAAGACTTGACTTACAATGGCTGTTATAGTAAAAGAAAGAGTGCACCTATTATTTTGTCCAAGAGTGTATGTATTTAAGACAATATCCAGATCTTGCAGTCCAAACAAGAATCGGCTAAAGCGTGTTTAAAACTTAAAATGGTCCGATATGATTTGAATATGATGGCTCCAACTTATTGAATATATATTTTAAAATTCTTTAATTGAATAACCAATAAATTATATAAATTTTCGAGTCCGTATAGGTTTCTTAACTTTACTGAATTGAATAGTTTTGTATTGACACAAATAGTAAAATTTCGGTACGGTTAAAATTGATCTTGCAGAAAATATGTTGTCATATATTTTATATGTATATTGTACAGAATTGATTAAAGATATTTGTGCTAATGTGGCGTCTAGTCGTCTAGATTGGAATCAAAGAATGTCCAATAAATTTATATGTACATAGTATTTGATATTTGCTTATTTACTTAATAAACCAATTAAAAAAAATTGTTGTTCTATTTTTTTGTTACTCTATTTATAAGAATTTAATTTTGTGCACTTTGTGGCATTTAAATAAAATATTGAATAGTAGGGATTATTTGTATGTACAGACATGTACATATTTATTTATAATATATTTGACCTTTTACCTTTACGTTACGTTTTGCTAGAGCTGTTTGTTAATGTTCTTATTGTTGTTGTTGTTGTTGTTGTTGCTGTTTGCGTTTTAATTTCGAGTATGTTAACATCATGAGTTTTTTATATTGTACTATAATACGATACATTTTTGGCATACGAGTTAATTGTTATCAATGTGTCGATTGTTATGATTATCGATAACAATTTATTCTTGAATTTCAATTGACGTACTATATAATATTAATTATTATTCTTAAATTTTAATTGATGTTTTTACTTACTCACAGTTCTTTGATGTTGTATGGTTAGCTTTCCATTGAATTGGTATTAATGGATTCGTGATACCCTGATACCTTATATTATTATTATTATTATTAATATTATATTTATTATTATTAATATTATATTCTTTATTATTTTGCATTGCGTGCTCATAGTGCTTATTAGATTTGATTTGATTTATTTTTATCAATCTTAGTAGCAATTTTCGGGGATTATTATTTTCATTCTGCATGCGAATCAGATACGTGTTAACTTATGCAACTACTGGCATTATATATATATTATATATTATTTAGTCCAGTGTTTTCAGTATAATTTAGGAATGAATGCAAAAAAAAAAAATTTTCAAATCTCTTCGCTAATATTTTTTTTATGATTTTTTAAAATTTGTTAAAAATTACTATTTTAGCCCCTTTTGCCTCCTTTTCATACAAAAATCGGATTTTTAGCAATTATCAAAAATTCATAAAAAATTACTAGCGAAGGGATTTTTTAACATTTTTTTTTTATCACTCTTAGAATTGTGTGAAAAATTTGTTTGCATCAAAATATTTTTTGTTTGCGACCGAGGAAAAAAGTTTAAAAATTCACTTTTACAAAAATTCCAAATATCGCTTGGAAAATAGCTGTAATTCCCGCTACCCGCTATTTTATAATCTATCCCGCATTAGCTAGTTGCAACCCGCTAAATCGGGAAAATAGCTAAATTAGCAACACTGGTGGGGGCAAGCATATTTCATCTATTTATCATTTAGACCTTGTTTTGAATTGATTTCAACAATATCATTCGACCAACACGAACAGAAGATTCAATTACAATTAAATGACTTTTCATAACTGATTCATTGGATCTTACATTAGAAATTTATTTAAGGAGGTATATATCAGGGACCGTAACGATTATAATTTTTAAAATATGAATTATTAAATAAAAGTTGTTTGTTAATTATTATCCAAAAATTATAATGAAAACTCTTTTTTTTCGATCTAAATAAAAATTATAAAATAATAATAATAATTTAAATTTTTATTTAAAATTTATTATTTAACTCTTATTTTCAATTTTTATTTTAGCAGTTGAAAATAAAAGTTATTTTTCAATTTCTGTTATAAAAGTTGAAAATAAGAATTATTCTTAAATTTTTATTATAAAAGTTGAAAAATAAAAATTGATTCTAAATGTTTTTTGAATTGGAAGGCGTAGAAGTCATTGAATGAAATACATCTTCCAGTTCAAAAGACATTTGCATTCAATTTTTATTTTTCAACTTTTATAATAAAAATTGAAGAATAATTCTTACTTTCAACTTTTATAATAAAAATTTAAAAATAACTTTTATTTTCAATTTTTATAATAAAATTTGAAAAATATCTTTTATTTTCAATTGCTAAAATAAAAATTGAAACTAAGAGTTAAATTATAATTTTTAAATATAAATTGAAATTTAATGATTATTTTATATTATTTTTATTTAGATCGAAAAAAAAGAGTTTTGAATAATTTGAAGTATATTTCTTATTTTCAACTTTTATAATACAAATTAAAAAATAATTTTTATTTTTAATTTTTATAATAAAAATTGAAAAGTAACTTTTATTTTCAATTTCTAAAATAAAAATTGAAAAATAATTTTTATATTTAATTTTTATTATAAAAATTGAAAATAACTTTTATTTTATAATTAAAATTGAAAAGTGACTTTTATTCTATAATTTTTAAATAAAAATAAAAAATAAAAGTTTATCCAGTTTCTTATAACTCTTATTTGCAATCCCTGGTATATATTCAATACATAAATGTTGCATTTGTTATACTGTCGTACTGTGATGTTTTCTGCACGAACGAACGATCGATTGTTTGTTTTATATTTATTTTTATAAATTATTTGTTATGATTATGATTATGATTATCTAGTTTAGTGATAGACATGAAATTAATATATGTATGTATAAGATTGTTGTTGGCACCGTGTGCATGATGATGATTAAGTTTGTGGACTGCTTTTATGATTGCATTTCCATTTTTGGCACTGATAACACTGATGACAATTTACTAATAAATGCGCTTTGTTTCTTTTAGACGCAAAAAGAAATGCATTCGCTACATGGAGGCGCTGAATGGGAACGGGCTGCAGGAGGACGGCGGCAGTGGCATGGACGATACGGGCAACATGAGCCAGCTGAGCGATGACGACGAGGACGATGATGATTTGGGTGCTGCTGGCAGCTGTGGCAGTGGCGATGAGATGGTTGACACCAAAATGGTTGACAACGAGGAGGACAACGAGTCAATGAGTCAGTCCATGTCCAGTCCTGGCTGTTTGAGCGGCTTGTCCAGCCTGCAGAGTCCCTCGACGACAACGAGTTTGGCCAGTCCGCTCAATATGAACATGTTAACTAGTCCAGCGACCAGCGGCAATATGCCTGAGCAGTCGACCTCAACTAGTCAACAAACAAGAACAGCAGCGGGATCGGGTTCGGGTTCGGGTTCGGGTTCAAGCAGCGGCTCCACATGTAGCATAATTAATACGCCAAATACCTCAAGCACAGCATCGCCAGCGGGCAGCGGAATTGGAGTTGGAGTTGGATTGGGCATTGGATTGGGCACAGCCAACGAGCGGGCAATGATGCTGGGCACGCGATTCAGTTATTTGGGCATGGGATTGCTTAATAATCCCGAGCAAGTTTTTCATCAGCTCAACAGTGTGAATGAGACGAGCACGAGCACGACAACGAATGGATTTAGTAGCAGTAAAGCAGCGACTTCAACGGCAGCAACAACAACGACAGCAGCAGCAACACCAACAACAGCAACCCCAACAACAACAGCATCAACAACAACATCGTCAACAACAGCAACATTAAGTCAGCGCAATCCAATTGGCGCCAATCCACGCGACATTAACAATCCACTATCAATCAATCAGTTGACGAAGCGCCGAGATCAGGAGCACACATTGTTGCTGGATGCAAATGATCTGCGTCACAGTCCCTATGTGCATCCACATGCCCATCCACATGCCCATCCTCATCCACATCATCCCCATTCGCTCTTTAGCAGCAGCAGCTTCAGCCAACATTTCCAGCAACAGTTGAGCAATCACTTTGCGGCCAACAACAGTCATGGCATCGGAATGGGAATGGGCATGGGCATGGGCATGGCAATGGGCATGGGCATCGAGTCGGCCGTCGTCAGCCATCAGCCATCGATGGATCATCATCCGCCCGCGTTGAACAGCATGAAGCGTCGCAATACATCCGACCATCCACCAGCGGCAGCTGGCAATGCCGCACCCAATGCAACCTCGGCTCCCGCGGAGACGGGCGCCATTAGCGTTTCGTAGCAGCAGCGAGTCCTTTACAGAACCTTAACATACCATATACGAATACGAATACGAGTACATTTACGAGCAGGGATCGCAGATACGCGTATGAGTATGAGTATCAAGTTTGAGCTTGAAATCACAAATTCAACACCAGAACAAAATTTCATTCATTTGACATTTGGTAGGGTGAACTTTAATTTTCCTTACAATTGAAATTAAATCTTTGATTGATCTGATTACAGAAATTTGTAAAGTTATTTCTGTTCAATTTGTATTTAAAAATCGCAAAAAAAAAAGTATTTTTTCAATTTTAATTGTAAAAATTTTAAATCTTCATTTTTTTTTAATTTTGTAATCAAAAATACCAATTAAAATATTTTTAATTATTTGTTTGGTATGTTTTACAGTTTGTCAAGAAACACTTTACACTCTCTTAAAAATGTAATATTTTGACTTTAAATAAGAAAATTTAGCTTATTACAGGGTGACCAGAAAAAACGGAGACAATCTTTAATATGTCCGTAAGCAAAAGTATGTTACCGGATTTAATTAAATGTTATTTTATCGAATTCTCCATTCTTTTTTGTACTAGTCACAACATTTTTTATCCATTGCTGTTAAATTTTCCTGTGGTTTTATAATGTCAAGTAAACGTTGTGCAATTTTAGAGCTGTTTCATCAAGAAAAACGTCAAATGTGAATTTGTTCGTTTGCTCGAGGTGCCTAGGCAGACTGTGTCCAAGGCCATCCGCCACTTTAATGAGATTGACCATGAAGGCTATCGTCCGGGAAGAGGAAAAAAAGCACCGTCAATACTTCTGCCAATCGTCAAATCATTCGAAAGCGGGTGATGCGAAATCCGAGGGTCTCCATGAGGAAAATTGACCGTGAGACCGGAATGAAACGTGTTTCTGTTTGGTAAATGGCGAAGATGCACCTTGGACTCAAGCCGTACAAGCTCAAAAAATTTCAGATCCTCACGGATGAAAACAAGCGCGTGCGACTGCAAAGATGCCACCAACTCAAGCGTCGGGCCGCAGGTCGGCGATAGGAGCGCATCCTTTTCACAGATGAGAAGCTGTTCACCGTCGAGCAGGCCCACAACCACCAAAACGACTGGATCTGGTCCGTAGAGGCTCCGAGTACGTCGGCCATTGTCAAACATCGCCAAAATCCGAAGTCCGTTATGGTCTGGGGCGGCATTTACGCCAGCGGCAAGAAACCCCTGGTTTTCGTGGATCAAGGGGTTGAAAGAAACCAAGAAGTGTACCGCCGCGACATTCTCGACGCCGTGGTAATTCCTTGGGCCCAACAGCACTTCGGCGATGCGGACTGGACTTTCCAACAGGAATTCGGCCGGCCCACAAGGCGAAAATGACGCAAGAGTGGTGCAAAACCCATTTTCCGGACTTCATCTCGTCTGCTGAGTGGTCGCCCTTCTCGCCGGATCTGAACCCGATGGACTCCGGCGTGTGGTCGATTTTGGAGGCCAGGGCCTGTGCTAAGTCTCACTAAAGTTTGGAGGCGCTGAAGTAATCGCTGCGCTTGAGGTGAGACCGATTGTTGCCCGAGGACCAGCGGCCCATCGCCAATAATTTTAAATCACGTTTGGCCCTGTGCATTGGACATGGACAAGGCCATTTCGAAACCGGCTGAGAATCTTATTACTAGTGATCCATGTTATCATTATTAATTGTTGTTTTGCAAAATTTCCTTTGATTGGTAAAATTATAATAAAAAATGTTTGTCTCCGTTATTTCTGGTCACCCTGTATAT
>JBAMBJ010001916.1:0-42147 GCA_037043495.1 Drosophila recens | reverse complement strand
GCTCGTGTTGCTGTTGAAATTTAATTTACACCTGTGCACGTACACAAACAGCACTTAATACAAATATATGTGCACACGCACATACACTGGAAAAAAAAGGTATTAAATATAAATATGCGGATAAAACGGCAAAGAAAAACTTTTAATTTCACTGAAATAATGATTATATAGAGACTTAATAATCTAAATATATTTTTGTGGAGTAGGAATTTTAAAAGCGTACTTCAGTTAATAACATAGTTATTGGCTTAAGAAAATTCGGAATTTAACTTTATCGCGGAATCTTGGCATTTTTTTTCTGTGTACAGATGTTGCTTTACACACACCTGTCGATGATGGGCCTGGGCAATCATCAGCTGCCTGGGCTGCTATTCCAACTGCCCCACCCCCCTTCCCCCCTCCGCTACCAGTTTGCCTCCTCCGGCTGCAGCAACAACAGCGATCGCAATGTACAAAAAGTTTTCTTTTGCAATTTAGCTTGTTGCTGCCAGTTAGGTTTCCATTTGTTGCTCCTGTTGTTTTTGTTGTTGCTCTTGTTGTTGTTGGTGTAATTGGCGTTGTTGTACATGCGTTGTCGGACGTGGCTGTGTTGTCGGTTAGTGCGGTTATATTTGACTTTGACTCGACTCAACTCGCTTTTGCGGTGCCGCTAATGCATGTCGATGCCAATAAAGGCGCCCGCCTCTCTTTGCCTCAACTGACAAAACCGCACATCCAATGTCTTCTCTCTCTCTCCCTCTCTCTCTGCCTTTTCCACTGCCGTCTCTTTCACACATTGTTACTGTTTATCTTGCTGTTCACACCTGCAAAACTTGTCTGAACATAAGTTTTTGTCTGTTTTATATGGGCGTTTGTTGATGTCCTCCTGCTCCTGCTCGTCCTGGCTCCTTTTCATGCACGTCAACGGGCGCGATGCCTTTACAAATTCGTGTAAATTGAATTTATTGAGGCATGCGTGTGCGCAGTTGATGACTTTGCTTTGCTTTGCCAAATTGCCTTCGAGGTATTTTCATTTACACGGGAATAAGCAATTTTTGACAGCTACCAAATGATACCACAGTCCTTTTCCCTTTCACATTTGCCATTTCCTAATGCCATGGTCGATCAGGCAACAGAGTTGCAGCTGCATTAGTTTAATTCGTTGGCCAGCTGATGTTGCCTGAATATAGGACAACTTGTTACACGCGCCAAAAACGTTATGCTAAGAAATTTCATTTTTTATTTTATATAATTTTATATAATGTAGCCAAAGAAATGAATGCTGCCAGCAGATTGCATTGAATTTGGCCCAGGCAGGACAGCACAGGAAGGAAATCATCTTTTATAGTGCCAGCTTAGAGTTTTTCGGTTTTGCTTTCCTCTTTTTTCTTTGTGCAGCAGCAGCAGCGACGACTTTGCAAAAGTTCAGGTCTTTGGAAAGTCGCGACAACAGCCTTGTGACTTTTTGCACTGTTCTGTGCACAGCCAAAGCAACTTGTTAAAGTGCAGAATTCTGATTAACATAATCCCTTTGGGGCGGGGGCGGGGAGGAAGCTGAGACAGCTGCAGATGCAGCCCAGAGCTGCCAAAGGTTAGTTAAGCATTTTAAACAAGAGCCAAATGAATTGTAAGCACTTGTCTTCCAATTTTCATTCATTCTCCCTTCATTCCCATTCAGCACTTGACAAAAGTTTGCCGTGTGCTTACACGGCACAAAATTTAATTTCCTGCACACACAAAACAAAATAAATTCACCAACAAAAAACAAAATGTAAAATAAAATAAAATAAGGAAGCGGCGACAAATAACGAAACCTGTAAACCAACGGAGAATAATGAAGTTTTGCGCTCAATCAACTTTAATGAGAATTATGCCTGAGGCAACATCAAAAACTGGCAGCAAGAAGCGTCAAAGAGCATGTTAACAACGTGTCACCAAATGACGCCCAAATGTGCCGCAATTTGGCAGGACCAAGGACACAGATTCAGATACAGATACAGCTACAAATCCGTCTCAGATTCGTGGTGGCTGTTGGGCACGTAAGTATTTCCGCTTTCAAGAATGCTGGTCGGAAATGAGAGCAGCTCTTGACCGCAAAGAAATTTGAGAATGCGAGTGGATTACAATTGGTAACTGAGGCGAATGCACCATTAAAAATTAATTTGTATTAAGAAAATGCAGAAACAAGTGAAACAATATGACGAATGTATAAAAACTGCTTTAAGTTTATCTATAAATTAATTACACAAGAGTTTATTAGAGGATTGTTTAAAAAATGTATTAAAAAATGGGAAATTGAATCAGAAATTGAACAAAATATTACAAATATAAATTTATAATTAATGAATTCTTTTAAAAAGATACACTAAAGTTTATTATTTTATTAAAAGTGAGCTAGCTTTCCATAGCAAATTTAATAATGTCATTATAAAAATAATAATTATTAAAAATAATTTATTTACTAGTAGCTTATCAAAATAAATTAATTTTTGAATTTTTAACCAACTAAACTCTTTTGTTCCATTAAGTTAAGACATGCTAACAGTGAAAGGACTAGATAACAGCTCTGTGAACGAACGCTGCTCAGGCACCAACATCAACTCAATAAAAGCTCAGCCCGACTGAAAAGCACTCAAAGCAACGGCCAACAAGAATTGGGTGAGCTGCAATCTGGCGCTCAGTGAGTCAAATTCAAGGTCATTCTGTGACACATTTCTAGCTACAGAGCTTACATTGGCTGCCACTGAGCATCAACTTGAGCTGCGTTTGCCGTGAGAGCGTAGAGGCAGCGAGAGAGTGAGAGTGAGAGAGTAGAGACGCAACGCAAGGCAAGGCAAAGCAAAGAAACGTTTCGGATGTGGGTGCGGTTGAGTGAGTTTGAGTTGCCAGCATGAGTGTAAATTGATTTGTGCTCACTTTGGCAACTGCGCTCATTTCTCATTCTCAAGTGAGCTACATTTTAGTGCTGCGTTTAGTGTTTTGCTTTAATTCTTTCTGCTTTTGTTATGGTTTCTTAAGCCAACTGTTTATACTCGCTATTCAAAGAGTTGAGGAGTTTAATAACTTTGTAGATATGTAAATAATCAAGCGGTCACAGTGGAATAAAACATTTCAAGTTGTTGTGACTGTTTTTTTCTTAAATTAAGTAATAAGATACGGATACCGAGTGTGCAGCTGTCGAGTTCGCTCGACTTTAGCATTCTCACTTGATTTTGCCTAGGCCTGTTTCATTTTTGGCCATGTCATGAATATGCCCCTAAACCTATAGGCCTACACAATGACAGCACATACGCACAAACACACACAAACACACACAAACACACACAAACACACACAAACACACACAAACACACACACACAACTACACTCACTAAGGACTAAGGACCTACTGTGAATGGCAGCGCGCATAAAAAACATTTTTCATCAACATGAATTTCCTGCCAGACATTTTCTTTGTTCTTTCTTTATTTTTTGCCAACATATTTATTTTTTGAAACTTTTTGCAGTCTTTATTATACTTATTATCGTTTCATACTTTGGTCGACGTTTAAATTGAGCAATGTTTTTGTTTTCCTCTTACCTTTTTTGCTCTCCTTTTGAGATGATGTTTTGCTTATTTTTTCACGCGGCAGCTGCGAAACTTTTAGTGAGCACTTGACTCAAATGATGGCAATCGATTGGATTAGATTCTCACCTGCTTAGCTTATTAATATTGCAGCTGTTCGGTTTGTCTTTCTATCTCCTTTGTGAGAATAATATGTAGTATGGCATAGGTATGTCACATTGTTGCAATTATTTTATGCTCATGCTTAAGTAAGATTAAGTTTTCTTGAACAAGGTCTTATTACAACTTGCTCATATTCTGACATATTTTGGCAGGACTCAAAAAAACTTTATTGATTGGCATGAAAGATGCAGAGTTTCAATCTAAGATACTTTAAGCTGAGGGCTCTAAAATCTCTACTTATTCTTCAAATCTGCAAAAGAAGATACAATTTAAATTTCCTGAGATACTTTGCACTTTATCGTATGTTTATCAAAGAGTAAAATAATTTCTTCACCAAGTTGTGTTTAAAGTTGTATAATTTCCGTTAACGAAACTAAAGTTTGAAAAGTTCGCCAAGCATTCCTCATTAAAGCCATCCTTTTGATTCTTGGTAAGACTGAAACTTTCAGCTCAACTTTGAGTTAATTTTGTTTGGTTTTGTTAAACAAACATTGGCTTCTTTTGCTTGACTCTAATTGCAGCCTAATTGTTGCTTTGGTATTCATGGCAAGAAGTAACTAAGCACAATATTTGGGTACATAGAATCTCTTCGACTTGCAACAAACACTTGCAACATGCAGCACATGTTGATGTCAACTTTTGGTTGGTTCAAATTAAAACTTGCTTAGTTTAAATTGAACGATGGAGGGTCGTGTATTTGGGTAATGGAAACATGTACATAAGGCAAGAGTCTCCACAGAAATTGTAGCCAAAGTTTGGTCTTGGCCATATATGAGTATGAGTTGGAGAACGAGTGTAGGAGCTGCTCTGAAGTAACAATGGGTATGGGCATACTATATATAATCTTTATTGTATTATTTTAATTTAGAAAACTAAGTTTTGCTGCCGCTACCAAGAGCAAGTTTGGGTGCAAAAACGCTGCCAGGCAGGTCAGTTCAGTTCGGTTCGGTTCGGTTCAGGTAACCAACCCAGCAGGAAAGTAAAGTTGAAAGCAACTTCCTCCAGCGACTCATTGCTCTGCCGAGATTGTAGTTTGTATTCAATCAAAAGTTTCAATTTTGCTCAGAAAATCTCCCTCAACTATTTTTTGCTCTTGGCTGTTTTTCAAACTATACGTAGCATTACTTTAATGACCTTCTACTCGGAGCTCCTATTTCTACTGCCTGTTAAAACTACCTTGATTTTGGCTATTTTCTTATTTTAATTTGGAAACTATGCGCAGCTTCAACAACTACTCGTTTAATTCTTCTTTTTTTGCGCTTTTATTTATCTTGTTTACTTTTTTGTAATTCTGTGTGTTGAAAATGTAACAAAGAATTTAATTTGTTTTAAATGTTGACTGGCCACCAGAGCAAATTCACGAGATGTTCTGGTTCTGTTTCGGTTTCTGTTTTGTTTGCACTTCACTTGCGGAACGGAAAACAAAAACAGTGTAAAATACTTAAGCGAATTGCGAAAATGTGAAATTAAATTCGAATTAAATAAACATTTACGGGCAATAAACCGAACGTATTCCACTTGTCGAGCAGCACATGAAACCAATTGAATTAAATGGAAAAGGGAAACAACCAATAATGATTTAATCAAGCGTGATCGACTAGCAGATGCACTTTAACCAATTTCGAAGAAATATACTCAAAATAAATGAACAAACTAAACAAACATTTTTAAAATCCCGTAGATAGATTACGTTTTTATCAAAATAACACAAAACAACAACACTTCTTATGGGGTAAAAAATGATAACAGTTCAGGTTTCATTTCCAGGAAATTGTCAGCAAATAAATACTCGAATGTTTCGCATAGAAATGAAGAGTTCAAAAAATACACAAATTACTTACTTAATCAAAGGTCAGTTTAAAAAGTCAAGTGCTTACAGCCAACAGTTGCCAGCTGGCCAACAGTTGATGATTGTTGGCATTAAAAACAATTTACAATTGAGTGAGCCCCGTTAACATAAAGTCCTTGATGACGACTCGAGTTGCAATTGCATTTGGACAATTGATGAAAATGTCAGATTTATAGATAATCCATTTATTCATATTCTCATTTGATCGAGCATTAAATGAGCGGATATTTTACTTGTTTACTTCTGATATGTTGAGGACCATACGAATTCGTTTTAATATCCTTGGAGTAGGGATTCAAAATACATAGAAAATTTGGCAACCCGATTTTCACGGAAGTGATTTTCATATCCCTTTTCAAGACATATTTTGTTGTACAATAAATGAAGCTAATTAAATCAATGTTTTTTTTATACTAATGACAACATGAAGAGTTGATAAATGTTAATACTTGAAAACCAAAATGACATTCTCTTTGGAAATCGAATTAATTTTGGTAAAGCTATGAACGTTTGAATTTAGTCTTATTTTCTGATAAGTAACAAATTTATCTAAAATCTGGCAGCTGTGTATATCATATGACCACCAATAAAACAATCAGTCAAAAGTTAAATTTGCTAACTAACATCGGATCTGATATTTTACACTGTAAATAAATAAATAAATAAACAGTCCATTTTGGAAATCAATTTTTAAGAAGATGGGCAAAAATATAGAAAGGTGAATTTATTACAATGTAGAATCTATATGTTCATTCTACTAAATTTCTTTTAGCGTATATTGCTTAAATAAATAACTTGAATACATTGTTGGAAGGAAATTTCGGTTGAAATTTGCCTCGGTTGACATATATCATATGATCACCAAAGAAACAATCAGTCAAGAGTTAAATTTTCTATCTAACATCAGATCAGATTTACACTCTAAATAAATTCAAAAGCTGCCAATTATATCTAATGGATGCGTCGAAAATCAGTTTTGTGTGGTAAACTCACTGCTGGAAATAATCTAAGGTTAATTTAAGTGCTGCTGCCCATTCGGAATGCTGCTAATTAGTTAGGCCAACAATGGAAATTGCAAATGGCTAAGATGAAATTGCATTTTGTTGCCTGTGGGTGCAGTTCAAAATCGTAGCCGTAACCGTGCTGTAAACTGAGAAATATGACCTTTGGCAGTTGCTGCTGTTGCTGCTTCCCAATTGGCATTCATTCTTAATGAGCTGGTATGAGCTCTTGCGCACGAACAGCAGCAGCAACATTAGCTGGGCAATATATGTGCATATACTGCTATGAGTGAGTGTGTTGAACAAAAGCGGCAACAGCAGCCATGGTAACATACACAGCCACCTGCGTGTTGTGCACCAAAATGTTGCACACAGCGCTATTTACTCGACAGGCGACGAAAAGCAAAAGCAAACGCCTCATTCCGGCTGCATTTGATATTTAAGTGTTGCAGCGAAATCGGGTTTAGGTCTTGGTCCTGGTCCTGAACACGGGTCGTATGAGCAATGTGCAGGGAACAATTGAGAAGCTGCCACCCTTTAAGTAGCTGTTAAACAGCTCGTGCAACATCGCAAGCTGCTTCTGCTTCTGCTTTCGCTTTTGCTGCCTAGCGACAATTGGAGCAACAATTAAACTTAATTGCAGCTAAGCGCTTTTGGCCCCTTAATCCTTAATCCTCCCTTCCCCATTTCCACTCTTTCCCACTTATTGCACTATTCGCACTCCTGTGTCCGCTGTCTGTCTTCTGTCTGCGCTGCTTGCACGCTCGCGAGCTCATTAAATTTAATGTGCATACTTCAAGTGCAATTAATTTTGCCACAGCCCCCAAAAATATGCAATAAAAATAGTTGCCAGCGCGAGAATGAATCGTCAGTCTGTTAGTCAGCCGGAGAGCAAGTCCGGCAGTCGCTGCCAGCTAGACTATTGCTGTTTATGCTGCCAACTTTAAGAGCTCTCCTTCTGCTGTCATGTCCGCTGCTAAGTACGCGTCTTGCTCCCACTGTTCATGCATATTTATTGCTTCCTCCATACACTAACCGTACAGTGCACATTGGGCCAGCGAGCCGATTTTTCGACGAAAATTCAAATTTTTTATAGAAAGTAAACTTATTTTAACAATAAAATTTGAATAGTATATACTTTGACTAAAATGAATCAAAAGATTTTAGTTATTTTGATGCATCCCCGGAATTTTGGGAGCCCTTCAAAGTCAGCTGTTTGATTGCATGCGTGCAAAACTAAAAAGCGCGGGAAAGTTTTTGTTTACTTGCGGGCGTCTCAAAATTAATGTGGTTTAAACAATTTTCACTAAAATTATGGAAAAGATAGACAAAGGTGTGTAGAATATTTGCATTAAAAAAGATTTTGTTTATGTTTGCTAATGTGTTTTTTGTGTGCGTTTATTTGTGTTGTCCAAAAGTAGAAAAAAGCTAACCTGCTAACCCATCTGTTGTGGATTATAACTAATTTTGTGCCAAGTTGTGCCAAAAAGTAATTATGTGTCATTATAGTGCAAAGTGTATAGAAACTAATTTTAAAAATCTTTTTTGTTCCATTTTGTTCCGTTGTGTATAAATCAATAATATTGTAGCTGTATTTGAGCCTACCAGCAGACGTCATCGAACTTTTGGAATCACCAAACTTGCTATATTTTTGTAATACGAACAATAATAACAATGTTCCCGTTCTTGACGCTAAAAATAGTGATAGTGATTCAGATTCTGACTCTGAAAATCCGTTTTCAATAGAAATTGATGTAGAAGACGACTTTTAGGAAATTTTTAAATGTAAGATACTTATTTATAGTCGTTTTGAATGCATTGTTATTTTTTACTTATTAATATTAAGATTAAGTGTTAAAAAAATGAATTAAAAACATTTGTTGAATTTAACGAGTGCTAGCATTATTAATTACTGTACAACTATCAATAAGAGGAAACCTATCTCATATGGGCGGCTAGGGAAGGCGTGGTCAGATCGGTCTGAAACTTAGATATATTTTTATGTGCATCTACACTATCATATGTACCAAATTTCAAGAACCTAGCTTTAAAACTTTAATTTTCGTCGAAAAATCAGCTCGCTGGCCCAATGTGCAGTGTGCGTACTTTGGGCTAAACCCCTCGGCAATAAATTATGTGACATCGTTGAGGGTGACTTGAGCTTCAAATGAAGGCACTTGTTTTGCCAGCAGACTACTATTTTCATCTAAAAATCTTTTAAAAATGTACTTTTAGTTTTTCTAGAGAAAAAGTATTATTAGAATTTAAATGCATTAATATATTAAGAATGTTAAATTAAATTAAATTATTAAAAAACATTTTTATTTGCAACTGAAAAGATAAAACAGTAAAATCAATAATAAAATTATGTTAATTATGTCTGTTATAAAAATCATAAAGCCATGACTCTTATTTTTTTAATTTTATCTATAATTTTTAGTCTCATTTTGTATATTTTTTAAAAAAGTTTCTGGGAAAACCAGGGACCGCAAATAAGAGTTATGTGAAACTGGATAAACTTTAATTTTCATTTTTTATTTAAAAATTATAGAATAAAAGGTATTTTTCAATTTTAATTATTAAAAATTAAAAATGAAAGTTATTTTTCAATTTTTATTTTAGAAATGGAAAATAAAAGTTATTTTCCAATTTTTATTATAAAAATTTAAAATAAGGATTATTCGTCAATTTTTATTATAAAAAATGAAAAATAAAAATTAAATAAAAATTGAAATTTAATTAAGTTTTTATAGTTTGTTTATATAGGTCGAAAAAAAAAGAGTTTTCATTTAATTTTTTTGATTAAAATCAACAAATAACTTTTATTTAATAATTTATATTTTAGAAATTATAATCGTTACGGTCCCTGGGGAATACTCATTAAAATTTGTTTAAATTTAATTATTTTATAAAGGTAAATCTTTCAACAATAAATTATTATTAAATGTACTTAATCACTATTTCAGCAATCATGAAAATAGTTTGAAGTTTGATTTGATTTTATCTCGACTACTTTTAAACAAAATAGTAATTTTAAACCAATTTGGTGTTCACTCACATACTAACTATCTTTTATTATTTAATTATATTTTGTTGGAAATAACTTTTGTAAACATTAAATTATTTACTTTTTTGTAAAAAATTTATTAACCTTCTGCCTTCAAGTTGAAGAATGTAAGTTATTAAAGCTTGCTTTAAAATTATTGAATATTTTTGCCAGAAATACTTGTATTTAAAATATGATTAAAAGGGGCTTTAGCTTCTACTCTAAATGTATTTCTTTTCTGTCCAGTCATATAAATACTACTTTTGAATTATTCTTCTAATATGTTATGCTACCTTGATCAACAGTTTATTAAAACCTTGGGTTAGAGTGTGTTTGCTTCGTAGTGTGATAAATAAAGATCTGTTTTTTCAACTTTCTTTGCTGTTTTACGTTCGCCGCCAGCTGCTTATTGAAAATAACTTTGCTTGGCGCAACTTTTTGGCCTGTTGCGGCCGCAGGGCGAACGTAAAAAAATACAAGCACTTTGCTCGCATGGGGCGTGTGAGTAACCAGTGGGGGATAAACAAGGCAGCAGACCAGTGAGTGGCAGCAACAGCAGCAGCAACAACAACAACAGCAGCAGCATCGGCTACAGCAACAGCAGCAACAGCCCCAAGTGCAGTAATTTCGTGCACAAATGCGCATTTTATTACCTGGCACTTATGTAGGTGAAAGCCTCAGCTGGTCTGGGAATTCCTTCTGGCCTTCTGGCCCTCCTCGTCCGACAATGTGTCAGCCTTTCTTTCGGGCTGTCAGGATTTCCTTTGGTTGCCAGTCAGCTAAGTATTTGTTTATTTACACTTAGCTGCCGCAAAGCTTCTGTTGACACAAACTAATACTAATACAGATACACCAAGGATTTGTACAGTGAGTGAAACTATTGTCGTGCCATGTGTGCACAGCGCTGAGTGGCAGCTACTTTACTGATTTGCTGAATAAAGTCAACTGATTGCGTAGACTGTGAATTGACATTGCAGCTGGCAACAATTGCAGCAAATCAAAATGCAATCAGTGATAAGTAAAGGCGATAATTTGACATGAAAGCAGCCAATAATCACATCTGAATCCACATCAAATCCATTACAATCCCAGAGCTCAACTAATTATTAAAATGCCAAGGGAATTTACCTACATAAACTACTTATTTGTATAAATTAACTAAAGTGCTTTTTTTGTACATTTGCATTCTTTTTTTGTATTTCGTTTTAGTCCAAAAGTTGCTATAAGTTTTCAAGTGCCACTTGTAAGTTTTTGGGGCCAACGCGTCAATACCAAAAGTAGACCCAAAATCTTACTCTCAAATTGGCATAAAATATGACGAATACGCCGTGTTGGCCTTGAGTTTTTTTTCCAGTAGCTACCTTTTAACAGTGGGCGACCTTTTTAAAAATCCATTTCATTTTATTGTACACATTTCGACTGCCATTTTCGCAAATGTTTTTTGTTGCTTGCTTGTTTGTTGTTTTGTTGGCTGGTTAGCTGGGAATATTTCTGCATTATTTGACAGGGATTCAGGCAGAAAACTTGGCCTGCAAATAATAAGAGCACATAAATAAGCCTGGTATTTGTGCCTCGAGAATATAAATTGCCTTGGCCAAAGCCAGGCTGATTTCCATGCACAGCCAATAATAACTTAAAGAATACTTTAAGACTGCGAATTGCCAACATTTCTGGCTGTCTTTTTAAAGAAAGCGCGATAGAAGCAAATAATAATAGTTAACTGAAGTTTGTGTCTAAAAAGTACATGTTAAATGACCTAGACACAGATATAGCTAAAATTTTCTGATCTTGAACTAACTCAACTTAATATTTAAATTAAGGCTGTATCTAAATAACTACAGATTAAATGACCTGGGCACAAATTAATCTGAAGCCAAGAAAAAGATGGCATTAATCTTATCTGTAGTATGAACCAGGGACTGTAACGATTATAATTTTTAAAATATATAAATTATAAATTAAAAGTTATTTGTGGATTTTCCTCAACAAAATTTAAAGAAATTTCTTATTTTTCGATCTAAATAAAAAAAGTATTCGCTTGAATTTCACTTAAATTTCATACAAATTTGAGTGAAATTCAAGCGAACGCGATTTCTGTGGCAACCCCGATAATATAATAATTAAATTTTAATTTGTATATAAAAATTATTATTTAACTCTTCTTTTCAATTTTTATTTTATCAATTGAAAATATAAGTTATTTTTCAATTTGTATTATAAAAATTAAGAATAAAAATTATTTTTCAACTTTTATTATAAAAATGGAAAATACGAATTATTCTTCAATTTTAATCATAAAGGTTGATAATTAAAAATTGACTGTAAATGTTTTTTGAATTGGAAGGCGTATTTCCAACAGTGACATGTATATACAAAGTCAAAGCCAAGGCGATTCGGAGCAACGTTGCCCTCCCACCCCTCACCGCCCCCTTGTGAATGAAATACACCTTCCGGACATTTGCATTAAATTTTTTATTTTCAATTTTTATAATAAAATTTCAATTTGAATTTTCAGTTGACAAAATAAAACTTGAAAAAAAACTTTTATTTTTAATTGCTAAAATAGAAATTGAAAAATAGCTTTTATTTTTAATTTTTATAATAAGAATTGAAAATAAAAGCTTATACAGTTTCACATAAATCTTATTTGCGGTCCCTGGTATGAACTAAAAGAAATATGAGTAATGCCTAAAATAAACCAAGAATGAAGCAGATGTGCAGCTCTGACTGATGCTGCCACACACTGCTTGCCACACGAACCGGAAGCGGAAGTGGAAGTGGCTAAATACGCCCAGCAACAAGGTCCCAATTGATTTAACACTCCAGTTGCAGCAGTATCTCGACTTTAGCTGCAGCCACATACGATGAACGATGAACGATGAACAGTGCAACATTCAGGCAAACATATGCAACTTATGTGTGTGGCTGTGTGTGTGGCAGGTTGGCTGTGCAACATGTGTGGCAGCTGCAAAATATGCGCAAAAAATTGCAAAACTGTCACAGACAATGTGAAAAATGAATTAAGCTCCAGCTGCAAGTAGTTTGTTTGTGGTGCAAGATTTAACTCTAAGTATGGCAGATTTAAAGTTAAATTCCGACAGAATTCAGGTGGAATTTAACTTTAAATTGAGTTGAGGAATTTGAGAAATTAAATTGAGTTTCCATTTTAGACTCGTGCCTTAAATTGAGATACAAAAACCTGCAAGACTGACAAAATGCTAAATCTTAAGCCATTCAGCACAAAGTAAATGTAATCAAGACGAATGCTGCAATTTGTGTGGCAACTAAACGCGCCTCGGCTGTCAAATCTAATTTTGCTATTTATCATTTGGTTAACTTGCTGTTGCTTTTGCTTTGCTGTGGTTTTGTGCCTTTGGGCCAACTTAATTTTTAATGAGTCAATTTGAATTTGACAAGGCAAAAGGAGATTTGCCTCTATTCCAGACTCTGTCACGCCCACAATGACACACACTTTGTCCTTGGTGTCGTAATGGCCGTTGACAAATTAGCGCAACATCCGCCAAATCCATCAGCCAAAATGTCGTTTCAAAAGGCAGGCAACATCTAATTTCGATAATGAAATTCGGAAGTGGCTTATAATTTTCATTATTTGCAGCAAAGAACGCTGCTCATGATAAAAGGCAACAACAACCAACAACAACAGCAAGAAGAAGAAGAAGACAAACAAAATGAAAACTCATAGAACGTAGTTGCCGTTAGCTATTATTAGAGCCATTTTGCGTGACTTGGCCAAATCGAAATCGGAATGGTAGTAGGCCATTTGAAATGTTCATTGGTTGAGTCCCTCAAATTGTTACTGAAATTTGTTGGTACGCGTATTGCGCCGTCGGGCAGACTCATTAGCGTTTCCTCCCTCACTAATCAACATGCCAAAAGTCTATGTACAGTATTGAAAGTCCAAAAATTAAATTGAGTTTATTATTAAAATGTAAAAAATCGACAAAAGAAAAAAATTAATTAATAATTACGATATATTGAATTTTTATAAAAACTGATAGAAAGTTGCATACATTCAAGTTTTAATAATTTCCTTAAAATAATTTAATTTAAATCTAAATTTCCTGATATAATTAACTGAACTTTATTTTCCAAATGAACAGCGATAAATAAACTTCAATGTAAATGGCCGCGTTCACCAGAACTAATCAATCAGTAATCATGTATTTTGTTTGCTCGATAACAAAGCATCACAATCAGAAAATTTCAGCGTACTATTTTGGTGATGAATTTTCAGTCATCATAATCACAAAATTTGAAATCATGATTGCTAATCACTGCATTTCACCAGAATAATCATGCAAATTTCATCGATTTTCTGCTGTCGATTTGTTCTGGTGAACACGGTCAATGATTTGTCGATTTTTCATTTACATATATCGAAATAATTAATTGATGGATAAAAAGTTCTATAGTAAGAGCTTTTGAGAATCGCTTGTCCGAAAATAGAGATCATTATTTTCAGTGTATTTTCACATCGCTAATATATGTACTACAGTCGTCTCTGCCTGCCACATTCAGACGTTCAAGTCCTGCAACTCAGACTGTACCTAAGACTGAGACTGAGTGCTGAACCTGATGGCGAGTGTGCAAATTTGTTAATAAATTATATGAACTCTAAACATGTCTGGACATTAAAACCAAAGACATAAAAAAACACAAAGCGAGTAAGTGCAGAGTCGGGAATGTGTCGACAGCCTTTTGTTAATTACAAAGCAGAATTAATAGCGTGTAACTCGAGCGATTAGGCGAACATATCAGCATAAGAACATAACGACTGCCCATCTGGTCAGCTGGCCAGCTGACTGACCCGCCTGACCAGACCAGACCAGACCAGGCAGACTGGGAGTGGAGTCACAATAAATGAAATGTTAAACAATGCCTGGGACTACTCATAATGAATAGAAATGTGCTATAAACCACACACAAACAGTCAGGAGCTGAAATGTTTAGCCGCTTGGCAACAACACAGGAACAAAAAAACCACTTTGCATTTTTGCTCGGGCCACAGTCCGTGTGGGGCATTTGGCTCATTTGCACTTGGCCTGGCTGTTGGCCATTTAATGTAAGCTGCCAGGACGGAGGATCCTTATTCCTGCTCTCTGGTAATCTTCTTTTTATGGCTTCAAGCGTTGAAAACGTTAACACGTGCGCTGTGTGTCAAGAAGTTGGACGAAGAAGTCAAGACTGCAAAGCCCACAACTGATAGTTGAATTTATTTAAATGGCGTTAACACTGGCCAGCAGGTGGTACAGTGTTCCCTGGCATCGACGACCTGAATTCGGTCAGGTTGACACTCGATGTCCTCTTGATGATTATTGCCAGCTATAATTCCAGTGCATGACTTTATTGAATTATCTTCTCTTACTTTAATATATAAATATATTGAAAATATATGTAAAATTTGAAGATCGATTTAAAATTAATCATTCATTCAATTAAGTGACGTTTTTATTCTCAGAAGTGTTTAAAAGAGATACTTAACATCCACCACACACACAATTAAAATGCAGACTGATTTCATGGAAATATGTAAAGCATACTTTCAGGCTGATGTAAAAATGATTAAAAGAACAAAAACGTATAGGTTTTTACTTTAATCTGCATGCATAAGAGTATGCTACAGATTTTTTTAGTATTCAAATTAAAGCGGAATCGGCTTGAAAATGAGTGAATGCCAAATGAAATGTGTGTAATTATTTTAATAAATCAGCTATAAAATACATATATTTAAATTTCAGCTCAAAACTGCTTAAATATGTCTTATATCATGAACGTAAATGTTGTTATAGCAGACAGTCAATTATTGTAATACAATGCCTAAATTGATTTTGAATGTACATTATACACGTAATTTCATTAGAATTAGTTGGGTTGTGTTTGTCTTGAGGGCGGATGAGCCGTTTGTTTGTCTGCCTGTTTGTTTGTTTGAAGCAATTACTGTTGATTGCGTTTGCTATTGTTTCATGGTTGAGAGAAATGAATTTTTAATTGGACAAACGATGGATAAACGTATTGCTCGAATGAACAAATCAACATCGAATGCTGATAGATGAAATAAATTTATAATATGTGCATTATCGATATGTTATTCATGGGACAACAAGTAAATGCTTGACATCCAATTACACACAGTACAAGTTGTCACTGCCAAAGGCCAAGCAACTTTATTAAATTGCATTTGTCAGAGGTAAAGCCGGATACTCGACAACTGCTGGTAATGTACCAGGAGCTCACGAATATTAAAACACATAAGCACACATAAAAACTAAACCAAACCAAACAGAAACTTTGCATAAAATTGAAACAAATAAACGCACCGAGTGCATGTAAAATAAATTTGCACGCAATTTACTATGAAAAAAGCGACAGATAGAGATGGAAATGGTGAAGGAGAGAGAGGGATATGCAGAGAAATATAGACTAAGGGAAATGTACACACGTACAACCGCATATTTGTATTTTTGCAATTTACTTTCCGGCTGTGCGTTTGCCTGGACTCGTCAACTTCAACGTCAACGTCTAGTTTTGTAGTTTTCATTTTGTCATTGTGCCACGCCCACCACGCCCCTCACTACTACCCACTGCCCAGCAAAAGTCGTAGAGTAAACAAAATTTTGCCTGTAGTGCGCTGCAATAAATTATGTTCACCAACTGCAATCAAAACAAAAACTCTGACTACATTTCGGTTGCCTTTCAAACGGAATTTGTTTTTGTGTTTGCTAATTTTTTTACCCCATTTTTTGCTTCGGTTACAACAATAGCAAAAACAATATGTGGAAAACATTGTTGAACACTTGAAACTCAATTCACTTGCGAAACAAAAACAGAAACAAAAGTATAACCAGCAGAGACATATTCCGGAACATGAAGGCTTTTGACTTTTTGTTGATGGGCGTACGCGTCGTATGAGTTATGCCCGAAGTCGTGCCAAGACACTCGAACTTTTTCAATTAAACGTTCACATCATAAACAGAAACCGATTTGCACGTTGTCATTGACAAAAGCCATCACAGCCGTAGATCCTTTAATCGTGCTCAACTTTAAAAACGCTTTAATAACTAAAAGAAAGTTGAGTAGAAAAAAGATAAAATTTATTGGAAATTATTTAACTTTGTGTTAAGCCAAGCACAATTTATAATATCCATTAAGGCAGCCAGCATGTTGTACATTTTGCATGCTATTGAAATTGCTCTTAATTGCCAACAAGGCAACAAGGGACCAGCGAATGTCCAATGGGGACAACTCCGGGAGTTTGTCACCGAATAAAAGAATTAATAAGAGAAATATCTTTCGCCTGATGCCTGATTACATTTAATATTGCTATGGCAGCATCAACACAAGCAGCAGCAGCAGCAAAATAACTTTGCGTATATCTGCTTAGAAGCCCCTAGGAACAGAGCACAGTCTTAGGTTCCATTCTCTATCCGCTCAAACCCTCCGACTGTGGGCGATTTTTCGATTTTTGCGGCATAAAATTTAAAATATAAATTAGAGACTTGATTAGACTTTTAGTTAGAGTAACGTAAAATTTTAGATGTTTTTTTCGTAATTTGACAACTCCCTAATCTAAATATAAAGCATACCTGTTAAATTTCGATTAGAATTACTAATCAATTCAATTATTTTTGGAAATAATCGTAGTGACTATATAATTCACTGTTGAAAAATTTGTGATAATTTAAAAATTACGATTAAAAAAAATCGGAAATAATATAAAATTATTACAATTATTCAAAAATAATCAGAAAAAATCAAAAATATTCAAAAATAATCTTTCTGATTATTTCGGATTATTTTTGATTTTTTTTGATTATTTTGGCTACTTTGATTGTGAAAATTTTAAATAATTTGATTTTTACTAAATGGGCATAAATAATCAGAAAAAATCAAAAATAATCCGAATATTCAAAAAGGTTAGTATTGATTATTTTTTATTTTTTCAGATTATTTTTGAATAATTGTAATCATTTTAGATTATTTTTGATTTTTTGTAATCGTAAATGTAAATGTAATTAAATAATTGAGCAAAACCGAAAATAATCGTAATTTAATCATTAGCTCGACTTTTAAACAAAAATAATCTAACTACTAATGATTATGATTACTAATCATTATTTAACAAGTATGAAATATAGGCATACACTCTGTAAGCAAACTAGGAATTTGAAATTTTGCATGTTTGTTATTTATACTAGAATAGAATTTATAATTTTTTTTCACCCTTTTTTCCATTTAACTCTGGGTAAAATACACATGGATAAATATGCGCAAAAGTTGTATTTTATGTAGGATATACTATACAGAGTAATAAAATGTTTAAAATATTTAGAAATAACTTTCGGGGCTTATGCCCAAAAAAACAGGAGTTCCGGCCAATGTATTCCGGTCCATGTACCTTCAACCCGCATGGAAAGCATAATTGTGAGCATTTTATGTAGCCTGGTGGCCTCGTCACGGAGTACAACATTTTCCATGGCTGTCATTTTGATATTACACTGCTTGTAAGCTGCTCGACAGCTTCCCTCCTCGACTGAGTTGAACATTTTTATTTTATTATGCTGCCTGCATAATGCCTCCCTCCCCCTAACATCCCCCACCCCCACACTTATTCCTATTCAGAGTCCACTCTCTTCCAGCTTTATCTGTTTGCTCATAAAAATAAAGCGCTGCGCATTCTTTCACGCCATTTGCAGTTACTCTGATAAGAGCTAGTCACTTTTTTGTTGCTGTTGTTGTTGTGGGAGTTCAAAGGTCAAAGCGCAAATGCCATTGTTTTGATATGCGGCTGTCAATGCTACAGTGCCTACCACAATACTCTGACACGCTCGACTCTCTCTCTATCGATGCGTCATTATCAAGAGCAAATAATAAATCATGACAAGTGAAAGGCCAAAAGGGAAAGAGGAATAGAAAGGGAAAGTGGAAGTGGAAGTGGCTTCCACAACTGTAGATACAATTTTCCAGCTTCCATTGTCTGCAGCTTCTTCTTCTGCTTCCTCTTCAGCTATTGCCAGCCATAATTAATCACAATTTGTGTGCGTTTTGCGGCCATTCATAATTTATATGGCACTTCTCTCTCTGCGGTTTGAGACGAACTTAAACTTGAAATTTAGTTTTGTATACAAGTCACGCGGAGAGTTTAAGACCTGTCAAGTAGTTAATGATAATGTGTGTAATTAATAAATTAAATATGTGCACAGCCTGAACAGGAGAGAATATATTAGTTGTCAAATAAATAACTAAACATTAAATTATCTTTTGGGATGAATTAAAGTTGTTTTTTTCTTATAAGATATTCGAGTCTATTTTGGAATTGGTTTTAATTAATATAATAAGTGTAATTAATAAATTAAATATGTTCACAGCTTGAAGATTAATAGGAGAGGATATAGTTGTCATATAAATTATTATTATTTATATATATAAATAAATAATAATTAAATTAAATAGTTTAAATTGAACATCTTTTGTATTTTCCCGTAAGATTTTTGAGTTTATTTTGCAATTTGTTTTCCGCAATATAATAAGTATTAAATAAATAATAATAAATTTAATATGTTAAACTTGTACAGAATAGGATATAAGTCTTTATACAATTAAATAGCAGCTTAATTAATAACTTAACTTGAACTAAATCGAATATCTTTGAGGATAAATTAAAGCAGTTTCGAGTTCAAATTTGCTTTGGTTTTCATTGATAATTTGTGCTAATTTCTGCTTCCGCTTGGCTGGAAATTACATATCTCTCGATATTTGTGCCTTGGCAGTTGGACCACAAATTCAATACTGATTAACGTTTGGGCCAATAGAGAGAGATAGAGAGGGGGAGAGAGAGAGAGACACAGAGACATGGTCTTTGCCAAAGCATATTAAATTGGTGTGGCAACTAACGGTTGCTGTGTAAGTGGCACGCACACACCACAAACACACACACATACACTTTATAGATATATATATATATATATGTGTGTGTGTGTGCGTGTGTGTGTGTGATTGTGGCTTGGCAAAGTCAGATAGTCGTAGACCTTGCCAGATTTCTGGCCATATGAGAAATGTCACATGACACGGCAGCAACGGGAAGTGCTCGACAAAGTTTATTAATTAATTTTGTTGATTTTGTCACGTGCTCGTAATTTCAACAGAATCCGCAAAATCACACACAGTCAGAGTCAGGAGTCTGACAGGGGGAAGGGGAAGACAGGGCAGAGTTGATGCGTTAGCCAAAACCAAAGCCATGACGAGCAGTTGCTGAAAGCCAAACCAGAGAGAATCTCAGTTGGTCATAAACCTGAACTTAGGCAAGTGTCGGGGGAGTGGAGTGGAAGGAATTTGGGGTCAAGGGGCAGCTGATGCAGCCGGGACATCCATTAGTCAAATGGCTTACACGAAATGCTTCTTGTTTGTCTCCTCAGATGCTCAGCTGCTCAGGTGTTCTCTCTCCTTCTCCTTCTGCTGCTCCTCTCCTCCTCCTCCTATTGACCACCCGCAGTTTCCGTCCTCACAGCATTCTATTATGTTTATGTTTATGACGATTACGATTATTGTTATTGGTTTTGTTCTGTTTCTACAGTTGTTGTTCGGCGCAAAAGTCAATTAAATGCTTTTGTGGCAGCCATTTGCTCATAATTGGATTATGTTGCTGTATTTGCTGTGCCTAGGCTGCATTCCCTCCATATTTTGTATTTGTATTTGTTTGATATTCGTATTTTCCATACAAAACAACGCAAATCGGCTTAGGCCTGAACCTCATTAGCGCTCATATGTATGCAATGGAAAACTGCAATTTTAAATTAAATTTCAAAATGTGAGAGAATTCTGATTTGAATGCCTCTCTTTAAAAATTAAACTCTTTGAAGTCCTTTAAATTGTAGAAAATAAAGATTAAATAATCTTCTTTGAATTTTATATAATTTTACTAAAATGTTTATTCATATAGTATATTAAATTTAAAATTTCATTGAATTTTTAATACGGTTTCTATTTGACATTAACTAATTACTAAGTAAATTAAATGTTAAATTCTTTGAAGCGCTTCAACTTGTGGAAAATAAATTTTAAATTTTATTTCTCAGCTCAAATTGTATTTTTATAAATTTTAAATGGATTTTTTAACATTTTTTGGTCGTCTTTAGATAAATAAATAAATTTAATATTTTCATATTCTTTTGTAAGCGAGACTCGATCATCATTAGAGTTTCGAATCGTTATTTTAAATCGTATTATCTTTGCTTAGGGTCACGACTATTATTGTTATCGTCTTTGTTTGCAGACTTGGCCAAGCTAATGGTCTGTGGGCATCTTTAATGGACAATTGTGGCATCGCATTCTTGGCCATATGTTCAGCATTATTTGGCAATAGATTCGCATTGGTCAACAACTATATTCAGCTTCAGCATTTGTTGCTATCGAATTGTTCTGCTCACAGCTGCAATCGCTTGGGCATTGAACTGTGCAAATGTGTATTGTTATATGTGCACATATAGATACAGATACATCTGTACGCATTTGTCGAGCTACTTTTGTGGGTTCACGTCCTCAGCCTTTGACTTTGGCCCAGGCAACTGTTGCAGGCATGCGCAGGAATGTGGTGAGAGTCCTGAGTCTTGAGTCTTTCTTAGCGAACAATAGAAAAATTGAATCAGCCAGAGACGCTTTTCTCAAACAAATATATGTACAATATCTTAGCTATGAGCTAGTCCATGCTGTTATTTTCCCAGAGAGTCGCCAAACTGCAAGCTATTCAATTTTCCCCCCAAATAATGACATTATAGGTAAAGCTAGCGTACTTATCGTTTAAACAAACTGGAAAATTATGCTGACGCATTTAAATTGCAATAAGAACGGGGCGTAGTGAAAGCCATGTGTGCACACACACATGTGCGTGTGTGTGTGTGTGTGTCAAGCAATTTATGCTTGTCGTGCAGAATGTCAAACATGTCAATCAAAAGTCATTTGCTAGGCGACTCGCGTACCACGGGGCGTATGAATTGGCTTCGCCGACTGATGCGTCGCGATTTTCGACTATTCAAATGCACACTCGCATATGCAGTGCAGTGTCACTGGCAATTTCAGTGGCTCCGACAGTGGCCCTGACAGTGGCTGTTTTGCCTGCAGGGGATGTGCATGCCAGGACACGTCAATTGCATTGCAATTTTCGAGTGTCCCGATGCGGCTCGCTTCGCTGGCTCCCTAATTTCAATCCGCTTTGCGCTGCTGTGTCAGAATTTTGAGTAGATCTGGAAAGAACGCGATACTTGCAGCTGGGATCTAAGTTTATTATTGCGACAAAAAAACACAGATATTCCCGCTGGAGAATATTCGATTTCACGACTCCTTGAACCTTGTTTTATATTTCCATTGCCTAATTCAAATTCATTTCGATGCGTTGGCGTTGGTTTTTATGTATTGTAACTTTCGAAAATATTGGCATTTGCTTATATCCAACAGTCAAACACATAAAAATGTTTTTTACAATGTTATGGGCAAACCCTTTTTCAAGGGGAGTATAAACTAAATCTGTTTATGTTTGTCAGGCAAACAGTCTGATAATGTTTGGTGATTGATGAACTGGATTTTGGTCGCAAAGCTTGTTTTAAGAGTAGTAATAATAAGGTAAATGCTTGAAATTTATGTATTTGTTTTGAATCTATTTTTTACTCAAATATTATTGATATTTGTGGCATTCACTTCAATTTTGTTAAAGTACAAGAAATTAATAGAACTAAGGACAATTTGCTATTGAAGCAAAGTCCGATTCAGTTTCGTGTAGAAATCAAAGATTTTTAAAGGATTTTCTCTTCAATAGAAATGGCTTAAAATTATTTTGAAATGTGCAAATAAAATTCAAATTATGATGGCAAAATAGATACATATACATGTATGATTTGACAAAATTAACAATTTTTATTTAATTTCCTAAAATTGCATAAAATAAAAACAAATTTGATTACTTTCACACTTAACATTCTTTTGTTTATGTTCATAGCATGTTTTTATTTAGTTATAAAAAACAGACTTCAAAATTCAAAATTTTATTAGAGTAATTCGTAAAATACGCATTACAATTGATGAAAAGAATTTAATCCATAAACTGACATTTTTGCTTGACTTAATTTAAATGATATTCATTTAAATCTTTGTATCTATTGTTGGTAATTGACGCAATTTACACATCAAAAAATGCAAATAGTAAATGTTATTAATACCAACTTGTTGTGGCAAATATTGAAGAATAGAATATGTATATTCTTACTTGTTTTGCTCTTTGTTTTTGTTAATTGAAACGAAGTTTATTTACCTACTCCGGCTGGTGTGTAGAGCATGCGTAGTTCTGTGTTTGATGATTTCAAATCAACCTTTTGGCATTGACTTTAATACGTTTCTTGTTTGATTTGTTTGTGGATGCACGTTGCGTATGCTGCGGGCGTTTCTTGGCTTTATTTTTGAAGGGGGTGGCGGGGTGAGGGGGTTGGGCGTGTGTTTTGGGATTTGAAATTTGTGCAAATTGAATTTATTGAAGTCTAATAGTCCCACGTGTAAGCGCTATCGGTTGAGAACGCCCAACATTTGCTGACAGCCGTCAATAAGGCGTTGTGTGTGTGTGTGTGTGTGTGTACACTGGAAAAAATGTTCGGCATTCCGGCATAAAATCAATTCCAAACAATTTCCAAGGTTCGGTTATCTCAGAATTTGTTAATTTGAGTACGAAATACTTGATAAAAGTTCGAATTTTCATTTAATTCTCCGAAAATATTTTCATTATCGAATTTTTTTAGTGAAATTAAATGTATAAAATTTTTTTTTCTGTTAATTTTACAATAATATCTTGATTACATTCTAAAATGATAAATGTTTAATGTTAAAAGAATTTTAAACTTGAAATTTAGAATGATATTTTTTTCAGTGTATGCATGTTTTAATTTTTGTGGGTGAGTCGTTGACGTTTGATGTCAAAATTGCTTGTTTTAGAATTGTGTGTGTTTATATGAGTGTTTATGTGTGTGTGTGTGTGTGTGCTTATCAATTTGTACAATGCATGCTGGTATGCGTCCTTGTTAGTATGTGTTTATGTTGCGGGGTCCGGGGGCGTATTCATAGTCATCTTAAAGGATTCCGCAGCGTGCGCTTCAAGGCAATTCAACTTGTCTTGACAGTCGAGACGTAGCCGGTGTCGGATTCGGACCTGGCATTCCTCCTTCATTCATTCAATATCGAGGCAGCGAACATCGTATTTCAGTCGCCGTCTGGCGGGATTTGGAAGCGACCGTGCGCGTCAAGTGAAGGCAAACATTGCGACACACAAAGCTAAAGAGGGTTATTGTGTGCTGTGTGTTTATGTAACAGTGTGTGCTTTGTTTATGTGTGTGTGCGTGTGTTGACAGGCAACGCACCGCAAAACCACAGCAGGAAAAACGCTGCCGCCAGCACCGCTGCGTACGACTTCATTACGCATAATTTACATTTTGTGGCATTTACGTTGAAATTTTAATTGGAATTTACTTTGCGACTTTTAAATGAGGAGGGGGTGGGGGCCTGTTTCTTGTTAAAAGTTTACGCTGTTTTTTCCGCCTGATGACAGGCAAATTTGCCATGCATTTAATGGCTTAGACAGAAGGCTTATTGCTTTGATAATATTTGGCAAAAAGATGCCATAAAAACTTGAAATCATTCTGCACTGGGCGCTGCCGTCAGTCAAAGTGTCGTATGCGTAACAAATAACAGATAACAGACAACAGACAGGCGGCAATTAACAGCATGTCAATGTAAACGATTTACATGCTGAGCACTGTTAGCTTTAACAGCGCACTGTTCAAACAGACAAAAGACAACAGCAGACAGGCGACAATTGATAGCATGTAAATGTAAGCGATTTACATGCTGAGCACTGTAAGCACTTAACAGAGCGCTGTTAAAGTGACTGAGCGTCCGCTTTGAGTGCAACCTGCGCGCCACGTTGAGCGACTCTCAGCGAAGGCGGCGTTGGCGCTGCCGCTGGCGTCGTCGTCGTTGGCGTCGTCGGCGTCGGCGTCGGCAATGGCGTCGTTCATTCAGTTCAGTTCGTTTCGTTCTGTGCACATTCTGAGCGCGACTGACGCTGTGTCTCGGGCTTCGTTTGGCGCTCACACAAATTCGGCAATTCATTCGTCTGTTAACCGTCTGCGGCGTTGCCACGTCGTTGTCGTTGTGCTGTCGAACTTACGTTCTCATTCGCAATCGTATGTTGAGAGGAAGTAGGCGCGCGACAGCGGCAACAGCATCACAAGCAGCAATAACAACAAAAACAACAAGAACAACGAGTATAGGAGCATCGAGGGAAATTAATGCATATATATTGTTGCAGATAACAAGCATTACAACGGTAAATCATCCATCCACTCGCGAGAGTTGCAAATAATCAAATATTCGCGCGCGCGTGCCATTGCGTATACGCAGCGTTGTCGACGCTGCCGACGGTCAACGCGCGTTCCGCTTCCGCTGCAGGGCCATGAAATGCAATTCGCGTCGCGCCAATAAGAGAAACTACTTAAACGCGTAAGCAGTGCAACTAAACGAAACCAAATCAAATAAAATGAAATGAAAACAGCCGTCGAACAGCTGCCGCAAAAGCAGCCTTCAAAAAACAAAAAAAAAGAGAATAGAAATGAAATGAAATGCAATGCAATGAAATAAAGTACAAGTATTACACACTGAAATTGTCAGTCATAGAAACAAACATGCATACAAATGCATATGTATGTCTGAGAAATTGTATATGATTGTGGTTTTTGGTTTTGCTTTAAATTTGTGTTTTGTTTTGTGCTATTGCATTTTTGTGCCCTTTCAGTTTTTGTATAATTTTGTGTAATAATAATTTTTCGCAATTAAATGTGTTATAAATTGTTTTGTCGCGTCAATATCAAAAGCAACGGCACTTGCCGCACGTACGGACGATCAACAAAACAAAAAAGAAAAAGAAAATGAAAATATGCAAACTAATATGCAACAAAAAGGCATTATCGCATTATTGTCAACGAGTGCATTGTGCAAATGCCACAAACAACCGAATTCCGTGATCAGCAACTAGAATTTAACACCAACTACAGATAACATCGAAACTTGGAAGTGTAGCCCGCCTTCAAAACAGTCAAGTCATAAAGCCAAGAAGCCGTGAATGAGCAGGCACTCAGGCCATTGTGAATATATGTATATGGTCTGGTCTGGTCTATGGTTATAAGCCAAGTCACATTGCTCTGCACACACATTTGTAATGCCCAAAACGCCACGGGCGATGCAATCAAAGTTGCTTCGGCTAAACGACAAAGCGGAAGTGTTGATATTGCCGCTGCTCAGCCAAGTTAGCAGCCACAGTGGCTGTTGAAATTGTTGTCGCATAACGACTTAAGCTGCTCAGCACGCAGCGTCAGCGATTTCCGCAAGCCTCTGCTGTTGCTGCTGTTTCTGTTCCTCCTCCTTCTCATTTTTGGCCCGGGGGTCACACTTGAAGACACACACACAGTCACACACGCACACAGGATACCACTCACAGTCAGTCAGAGTAAATTTAGTTGCCTTTAAAGGTCTGGCAGAGACTACTTTACTTTGTTTACTTATGCCTTCTATTTATTTTCTATTTATTCGATTTGCATTTCAATCTGACAGCGTCTGCGCTTTTGTAGAGCTATCAAAGCTCTCTGGATTTAACATGCAAATTTTGTTCACAATTTCACTGTGCGTGTCTATGTGTGTGTCTGTGTGTGTCTTGCACACAATTCCATTATAGGTTCTTATTTTTTGGCTTTGTCATCTCAAATGGGTTTTTATGTAAAGATTGTGGCACTCAAATGATTTGTCGGCTCTTGACTTGGCTTTCAACGAACTTGGCTGAAACTTGATGCGTTCATCGAAAAAATATATAATTAAATGGTGAGTCGAATGAATAGTGTTAAAGTATTACATTACCATAATATCACATACTGACCTTTGATTATTTATTTGTCATAAACTAAATTAACAGCTTTCTATATTAGATACTTAAAATTGTAATTCTATAAAAATTAATGAATTACTAACAATTTATTGATAGGCAAATTGATAATAACTGACAAGTATTGTCAATTGAATGATTTCATCAAGTAAATTTATAATTACCTATAATAGATTGCATTTGAAAATTCAACAAATTTGATTTGTAATCTTAGATAAGACTTTGGCACAAATGTAATCGGGGAATTTCTAGAAGTGTTAAGCTGCAAAAATTCTTAATATATTTAAAATTAGTCTTGTCAAAGTTTAGTTTAAAAGTTATCAAATTTATATGAGTCAAGTTCGAATCAGTTTTGTAGT
Organism: Drosophila recens; assembly: GCA_037043495.1. Lineage (NCBI taxonomy): Eukaryota > Metazoa > Arthropoda > Insecta > Diptera > Drosophilidae > Drosophila > Drosophila recens. The sequence continues at coordinate 15,202 of JBAMBJ010001916.1, read as the reverse complement.
TGACTTGATTCTGTGAATCATTATGAAGTGTGAACAACACTGTTCCGGGCTCAAACTAACATTTAAATGATCTCCATAAAAAATCAATAAATGAATAAAATAAAATTTATTTAAACTGCATAGCCTGAAACGATAAAAGTGTGTGTAAATGTTTAGTCGATTTTATTGTCATTAAATATTTAGTAAACAAATGCAGTCGATGCAACTATTCACAGTACATATTGTGCATATGACAAAACGGAAACGGAAATGGAAATTGAAATACGCACCTCAGCTGGCACAAAGTGCTGTCTAAATGAGCGTCATTAATGCAATTGATTTTCTGGCCAAACAATTTGCATTTTGCCAATTGGCTCTTCACTATGGCAGCTGGCAAAGTTTTATTGCAAATGAAATTTAAACAAGTTAACGACTATGCCGTGCCACGCCCCCATAAACAAAGCCACAGGCCACAGGGGCGGGCGCATTAATTATGAGATTTTGAGTCGCCGGCAGCGATAATGGGCGGTCGCAGATTGCCACATGGAGACGAGACGAGGTGTAAGTGGCAAGTATCGGAGATGCAAGTTTAAGCGAAACTTAACCACAACAACGCCCACGCGTGCCCCGAGCAAAAAGGGCAGAGGCAGCAGCGGACACTGAGAAAAATAACCAGCATAATTTCAATCCCAAACGTTGTTAAAGTTCTGGTAATTTCTTAAATCTACTAAGAAATATTTCGTTTTAGTAAAAGTTTTTAAATCATTCCCCGCAAATATTTTGACTGTTGGGGCTCGATAGAAATTTTTTCAGAAAAAGAAATGGTTTAAGCTCATACATGTTAAATTTCGATTAGAACAACTAATCAATTAGACTATAAGACTATTAGACTTGGAAATAATCGTAGTGATTATATAATACACTATTGAAAAATGTGTGATTATTTAATGATTACAATTACAAAAAATCATAAATAATCTAAAATTATTACAATTATTCAAAAATAATCAGAAAAAATCAAAAATAATTTTTCTGATTATTTCGCATTATTTTTTATTTTTTCTGATTATTTTGGCAATTTTTATAGGGAAATTTAAAATAATTTGATCTATACTTAATAGTCATAAATAATCAGAAATAATCAAAAATAATCAGAAATAATCAGAAAAAATGAAAAATAGTCCAAATACTCAAAAAGATTATTTTTGAATATCTTTTGATTAGTTTTGATTTCTTCTGATTATTTTTGAATAACTGTAATAATTTTAGATTATTTTTGATATTTTGTAATCGTAATCATTAAATAATTGGGCAAAACTGAAAAAAATCGCAATTCAACATTAGTTCGACTTTTAAACAAATATAATCTAATTACTAATGATTATGATTACTAATCATTATTTAAGAGGTATGGATTTAAGGAAGAGTTTTCAATTCAATCTCAGCAAATACTTTGACTGTCGGGGCTCTATAGGAATTTTTTTCAGTGAAAACAAATGGTTTAAGCTTGTGTTAATTTAACAATAATATTCGGAAAACATACCTAAAAAATACAGGCTTAAATCAAGTATTTTAAATTTGTATTTTAGAATGATTTTTTCTCTGTGTATAGAAAAGGCGGGGACGACAAGTGCTGAACAACGCTGAGATGCTAGGAAAATGGTGAAGGGGGTGAAGGAGGGAGTGGGAGTGGGAGGAGGGGCATGAAAATGGGAATGCGTCTAGGGCGTTGTCGGCATTTTCTTGCTCAATCAACATCAATGGGGCAGGAATTTTCAATGTAATTTACGACTATGAGTACGAGTACGAAACTCAAAGCGATGCCCCGATGCCGATGTCGATGTCGAGGCCGTAGACACAAAACGCGGGCGTTGTGGGCCGTGTCAAAGCCAACAACCTACGAGTGGAGTGTGTGTAGTAAGGCAGAAAATTGTCGAGAGCAACCACAAGCAGCAGCAAAAGCAGAAGCAAACGGTCGTTGTATGAACAAATGAAGCAGCGTGAAAATCCTGCGCCACAGGACGAACGCTTTCCCTTCCACTTGATTTCATGGCCCTGGGGTGGAAAACGGGGGGACTGGAAAGGAAAACGGGCAAAGGGAAGCCTTTTTGCACAAGTTCAATTCAAGATACGCTGGAGCGGCATTAGGAAATGCGCTTGATTAGAAAAGCTGCAAGCGATAAGCGAACGCAAAAAAGCGTAGCGCAAAAAAAAAACAGAAACAGAAAACATAGAAATCTAATTGAATTTTATATGCCGTTGTTTCATTCGCTGTTCCTGTGCCCGCCTCTGGCCTTGTCCCTGTCCCTGTTCCTGTCCCTGTCTCTGTTCTTTTTCCATATCATACTTTGCTGCAATCAGCACGCTTTGCTTTAATTTTCATTTCACACTCTTTACATTGCCCGCAGCCAATTCCCTTTGTCTGTCTGTTGTCCTTGTCTTGTCCTGCCTGCTCTGATTTATTGGCCAACGTCAGCGCTGCTCTTTTCGGGGCCAGCTTGTCTAATGTTTTTAATTGCCTGTCAGCCTGGCTGTCCAACTCTTGGCTGTTCAGCATATCAAAAAATAAAACAGCCGCACCTACATTGAGCTGTTGTCCTGCTCCTCTGACCTTTCCCATTCCCATCCCCCTCTCTCACTCTCTTTTGTTTTAATTTTCTTCTCGTAATGTGTGAAAAATGTGCCAACATCTTTTTGTTACAGCATTTTGCAAACTTGTCAATGACAATTATGTGATAGACGAAACCGCAGACACTGTGTACATATATAAATGTATATATAAATGTGTATATGTATGTATATGAGCATACTGCGTATACTTGATATGGCGCTGTTTCAGATTACACAGCAGGAAACCACAAAATCGAATTGAAAGACAGTCCGTCCCTTCAACCCAAACACAAAGTGAGAAAAAACTTGCGACTCACACACACACACACACACACACTTGTCAACTTGTATGTGTATTTGTGTGTGTGTGGGTTCCTAGTTGTATGTGTAAAAAAAAGCAAATCAAATATTTAAAGCTCATTGAAGCGAAAACTTTGACACATGTTGAAGGCAAGCGAGGCAGCATTTCAAGTGGATTTCTTCTGCCCGGGGCCGTTCAGCATTTGCTTAAAAAAACTTTCATTGATTTGGCTTATTGAAGTGGCTACAATCCGAGAAAAAGGCAAAATCAACGGAAAATCCTCCGCTGTCCAGATTAAATCGATTAAATAAACTTGTTTTGAGCAATTTTGTGGCTTTCTCTCTCTCTGTCTTTGTCCAACCGAATTTCGTTTCGCATAAAATAAATACGAAATTGTCAAAGCTGTTGAACTTTTGAGAAAGGAAAACCACAGAATAAAGTTTTCCAATTACAATTTGAAATATTTATGCTAGATGGCATTCTTTCTCAAGTCGAAATTAATTGTGCTAATAGTTGTTTACTGCTCATAATAATCGAGTATAGTGTCTGAAACTATGCTCAGTTGAAATAAAAAATGATAAATTAAGCTCACTTTTAATTGCATTCATTGCGTTATACAAATCGACAGCTTAATTAATTAATTGTGCAGTAATTATTAATGTATTTGCCAATATTCATGCACAGTATTATTAGCTATTTTTAAAATGTTTTCCTCTTAATTCATACTGTACAATGCTGCTGCGTATGCGGATTGCAATTGATACAAATTAAAATCAATAAAAACTAATCAATTTGTAATACTGAAAAGTATTTCAACGAGGCAAATATTCTCAAAAAGAGATTAAAATAATTATAAAATACATTCAATGAGTGAGAGTAGATATCACTAAGTTCGTGATCCCAAATTCCGTCAATTAAACTATATTCATTTGGCATTTTGTAACTGAGCTTGTTTAGAATTGAATTTATGAATTTATAAAGTAAGTGAAAGATTGTTTGAGTCATTTTAGCCTTGGTATTTATTGGTAATACTTTTATTGAAGCATTTTTACAAATTTATCTAAGAATAAAGGTAGCTATTGTTTAAGATACTCTGCTGTATTTAATCATTGTCTGTGTGGGCATGTATAATAAAAATTGAAATATCTACACTTGATCATAGCTTTGGATTGTTAATATTGATATTTGCACAGCTGAATTCTTATGATTAAGTTTTCAGATTTTGGGTGTACATATTTTTATTGTCTGTGGGCATGCATAAAAAAATTTAAATATCTACACTTAATATCTACACAGTTTTATTTGTTAATATTGATATTTGCACAGCTGATTTTCTAAGAAAAAGTATTGTCAGATTTTTATGTTTTTTTTTTAAGCTGTATACCCGATAGATTCTCCATCATCACATATGTAAATGACAGTAAAAACACTAAGTGAATAAATTAACCTTAAGTACACAGAAATGTATTGAGATACACAGATGTATCTACAAATGTACAGATGTATCTGAGAACTCGCAACTGTGGTTGCAGTCATCCCTTTGCTGTGGTCTGTCTGTCCGCCTGTTCGTCTGTCTGTCCCAGATTGTGGTTGGCATTGAACGCGAAGCAGATAATAATCAAGTGGAATGGAACGCTGCTCAATACTGCCCAATTTGTGACCACACTTTAAGATGCGACCTCAATAGAAAGGTGGTAATGCTTCCTTCTGCTTCTGCTTCAACCCGTGTCCCTTGCCAATTGCTCGTTTATGTCGAGAGCCTGTCGAAGGCAAGTATTGTCTGCTCATTTAACCCTTTTTATGAGCCCCATTTCCAAGTGCAGGCTCGAAACACTCAATGGGAGATAAACACAGAAGCAGGCATTGAACCAAAAAAAAACAAGAAAAAGAAAAAAATGCAAAATAGTTGAAAAGTATGCAAATGGGAAAAAGCTGCCAAACGGGCGAATCTGCTTTTTTCGGGTGCCACAACCAAAGGATGTGGGATGAAGGACATGGCAAGTGTGAAACGAAAAATAACAGAGTGAATTTAGCACCTGAACATGGCAGTAGAAAATGCGCTTTGCTTGTAGATTTTTTTTTTTGGGCTGGCTGCCTGCGGCCTGTCGATAAAATACACAAGCACAAAAAAATACTCACCGAAAGTAAAGCTGCCAAAGTTGAAGCAAAGAATAACTTAAAAGCCAAGTTGAAAACACTTTGGAGCAAAGGATTTGGCAATGGCAAAGCAAACAAAAAGCACAAAGCTTGGCAAAGTGACTGCTTCCAAAGTCAGATTAAAACAGATCCGCAGATTATTGCACACTGTGCGTATGCGTAATGGACTTTAAGCCCAGTTCAGTTCAGTTCAGTTTCAAGAGCGCTTTAACAGCAATTGAAGTTAATTGAAGTTGCTGGCAGGACTGTACCAAAAGTCCAGCACGGGTCCGCAAATGTAATTTTATATAATTTCCACAGCTCTCTCTCTCTCTCTCACTCTCTCTGCAGCATTTAAATTAAAAACTTGGTCAGCCAAGCGAACCAAAGTATTACGCTAATAAAAACAACAAAAACTAGTCGGCGGTGCTACAGTCGAGCGGTACTCGACTGTCGGAGACCCCGTACTTATTATAAAAACTTAAATAATATCTATAATAAACTTAGATTCTTATGCATACAATACCACTATGGCAGCTATATGATATAGTAGTTCGATTCCAGCCAAATTTGGTCAGTATGTATGGGACCATCTTTTATACATGTTCTGTCAGTTTGGTTAAAAAATATCTCAAACAGCAAAAAAGCTTTCCATACTAAGACTTGATTTTCAACTGATTGTTCCTATGGGAGTCCGATCCAAAATCTAAAACAAACTCGATCTGCTCCCAATATAGACGAACATACATACCAAGTTTGGAGTCTCTAGCTCTTATAGTCTCTGAGATCTAGGCGCTCTTACAGACGGACAGACGGACAGACGGACGGACGGACAGACGGACATGGCTATATCGACTCGGCTGTTGATGCTGATTATGAATATATATACTTTATGGGGTCTGCCACGCCCCCTTCTGCCTGTTACGCACATTTTTTTTTGTGACAAAGTTAATAGACCGCTTTACTTTTTTAAAGTACGGGGTCTAAAAAACAAATGGAAGTGTAAAGCAAAAACCAACAAATAGCTGCTGGCATGGCGAACACTGGGAAATGAATTAAAAATTAAAGCCAGAGCTGCAGCAAAGGCCGGTAATGCAAATGAATTAAGAAACTTGAATGAAAGATATCTGCAACTGAAGAAAATCGCTCAACTTTTAATTAGTTTGCCATGCAGCCGAATCAGAATCAGGAGTCAGACTGGGCCGTTCTTTGACTTTAATTTCAGCTAGCTGATTTATATTTTATTAATAGACAGAGAGAGACAACATTTTATGCAATCTAGTTTGCTGTCAAAGTTCAACAAGTCAACTGCGAAGCTCTTGCTATAATAATTGCTATTCGCTTCTCACGAGCAAATAAACACTAGAATAAACAACTGCACTAAATTTCTTAATTGACTTTGGTCGGCAGCTGCAACAACACAAGACTCAACTGAAAATAATACAAATCAAATTAATTGAATATTATGCATACGTCGTGTGTGCCAAGTGCATCCCATCTTTGATGGCCTTCAAGTCATTCACATGATTCACTTTAAACGGGAAGCAACTTACTTTAAACTTATTGCTAAACACTTTGATTGTTTTCCTTTGTTTTGCAATTTGACGCGTAATTAGAAGTATTATTGTTATTGCAATACTCGCATCTGAAACTCAGTTGGATTGAAAAAAAAAGTGAACAAGAATTGATTGAATGCTTATTTACTCGCTTGTTATTCATTCACATGCTTCAAACATTGTTGGCTTTACTTTCATTCATGCCTAAGCGAATTCGAAATCGTGTTTATTTGTTTTCATTAGGCCGCAATTGATGACAAAATGCCTGTACACAAGTCGTTATAAGCATTTATTAACTTGTGTGCGAATACGTTAGTAAATGTTATGACAACAGCAAAATATGGCTAAAGAATATTTTATATGCCTGACCAGGCGCAGACACAGATGAGTTTTATGGCCAATTATCTATTCGATGGGCCCCATTAATGGTTCATTCGAATTTTGAATGGATTCAACCGAAACAGAAAAGACAAGACAAGTCTATTCAGTCAAGTGTTTCGATTTCGCATTGTAAATTTCGCTTGTTTGAGCATAATACAAGTACGACAATTCCACGCCCATATTCTGTTTTATAGTCGCTGTCGTAGTCGTAGTTATCATCCGTAGTCATCCGTAATTGGGAGTGCAGTTTATGGTGCGCCGGACAAAACACTTGTGCGTTTTACGACCCTACAACATATTACATTTAATTGACAGCTTCGAAGTCTCGCAGTGGCAGCTGCAGCCCACATTAAATTTATGGATCTTTTAGCACTTAAATCTGTACTCTAAGTGAAACTGAAATATGCTTCGGTCCTCTTCAAATATTTTATCACAAATGTCGTTGTATTTGATTTGGAATTAAAGCCCATGTCACATTTGTCACACACATTCGCACAACTCATAATTTGTTCAGATATTTCAATTATTTTTATGCACATCATCATTTAAATAGTTTTCGCATTTGCCTTCCATTGCGAGTTCATTTATTCAGACCACAAACGGTTTCCAATTAATTGAACAACACACAAAAAAAAGGATAAATAAATTATAAAATAAAGTTCTGATTTATATAGACATTTAATGTTGGTTGAACTATATGAACAATTTATTGGAGCATCTACACTATTTGTAAGATACACTTTTTAAAATTTGAAATCACTTTTCACTAAAAATATTTGATTTTTAAAGGCCATATCCCCTTGTTGTAAATTGGGTTAGGATTTCACTTCATCGAGGATTTCTAAATGCTGACAAATTCCACCCGGAAACCAATGCAGATGGACGTTGGCCGCATCCTGTTCAGCACATCAAATGCAGCTAAACTATTTTCAATTTTGTAATGACCACCTAAATTATTTAGGCTCAAATCAATAATGAATTCTAACTCGAATTGTGAGTGTATAAATTTGGTCTGAAAATAGGCAAAGTCTTAAAGCGCATTATCGAAAAAGTGTTTTAAAATCTTACCCCAGGTACATTAAGGCATTTGTCTTTTATATCCTCTAAATTTGTCAAGTGCCGAAGCCAGTATTGGTACCAATATTGATTCTTATCGTACATAATAGGGCACACACTTGGTGTGGATATTGAATATAAAGTTGGTTGCCACGAGCCCCTATCAAATTTGAATATCTGCATTTTAAACTGAAATCACAATAAAATATCATAAAATTTGAAATTAAAAAAACACTCTGATTTGATTTACTTGAATGCGATCTGTGGGCTGAATATCCCACATTAAAGTTGTATTTCCTGACATGGTATAATTGTAAAAATCCGGTGTAATTGTAAATTCGGACATATCGAAAAGGCCATGAACATCGAGAACGTTGCTTGGTTTATTTTCACACTTGCTGTAAATATCGTCATCCTCCGCAATAGCCCTGTACTTGTAGGCCTTTGAGCAGCTTATAAATGTGACTAGGATCACTAGAATCACAATCACCACACGATTGAACCACATCTTGTGACTTGTCACTATTTCACACATACCTTATTTATATACTGATTATTTGACACGAGAGTTTTGATTTAAATCGCATTAACTTTATAAACTATAATTTATTTGTATAAATGTTACCTCATATCGTGTTATTTAAGGTAACAACAATAATTATACTGATAAATCAGCTGATAAAGTATTTGATTCAAATGAACATTTAGATCAGCGATGGGCACGCATGGGCTCCGGGAGCAAGCGGCGAATTCAAATAACGTGCCCACCGCTGATTTAGATCATACATAAAATAGTATCTAATTATTTGTAGGGTGTTACGTGTTAGGTTTTGAAAGTGTACAATTGATATGGAAAACATATTGAGGTGACAAACTTAATAGGAAATATACACATTAAAACATAATCATTACTTGAAATGAGTGAAGCCAATATTTAATTTATATTAAGATAATTTGTATTAAATTATAGTAAAATAGTATTAATTATTAATATATTCTTAGTAGGTTTTTCTAAATAAATAATAACATTTACATGAAATTATTGTGAATGGAGTATTTGTCATTGAGCAAATGATAAAAATAAGTTATACCAATTGAGATCGAGCAAACTATCATTTGATGAGCTTGGGGTCGAGGTCGGGTGTCGGGATCAACCGATGGGTGTTGTTGTTATCTGGGGAATTGATATTTTGCATTCAAGTGCAACGACAACGATGATGATGATGATGAAGACGATGATGATGGCTCCGCAGTTCCCAGTCTCCCTGTTTGTGTTGCTTTCCGTTTGACTGGCTGAAAATGCAATTAAGTCGTGATGGAGTTTTCATCAATTAATTCCATTTTAATTGACATGCCACATGACTCATCATTGGCAACGCCTTATTGAACTGAACGAACACATTTATGAAAATATTTGTTGCCAAAAAAATAAAACAAAAAAAGAAATGGTGATAAAAATTAAATAAATAAAGCCACGCATGAACAGTTGCCACCGTTAACATATCTGTCTGTGCGATGGTGTGTGTGTGAGTGTGTGTAATTGCTGTGCAATCAATGAAATTAAGCATACGCCCCCAGAGCCAAATGACTTCAGCTGTTGATTTGTTTTTATGACTTTTTAATAACACTCTCGAGTCGGGTATCTATCTCGACCAGCCACTCACTGCCGCACTCACTGCGGCACTCACTGCGGCACTCACTGGAGCACTCGTTCGCATTCATTCATTCATTCATTCACAAAAGCCGCCGCAATTTTGTGCTGTGGGTCAGCTGATTATGACTAAAGCATAAGAGCCGCGGCTGGAATTGCAGAGCTGCTCTATTTATAAGTGCATGTGTAATCAGCAGACACCGACCGCTGAGATGTCGACGACTGTGACGTCGACGGCGACTGTGACGCCAGCCGCGACTGCGACAGCGACTGCGACTACGTGCGGTCCGTCAAACGCGAGCCACACATGAGCACGTACTGTAATTGAAATTCATAGATGCCAGACGAGCTGAGCTCATACATACATATACACACACTTACTAACACTTGTTCACTCATCACATACAATATTATAACAATAATAATAATTCTTCTGTGCTCGTTTTGTAAACAATTATATATTAAGTTGGTATCGTTTTGGTATGCAAAGTGCGAGTGCGTTTTGTTTGCCACTTTATTGCGCTGGGGGGATTTTTTATGGGTGAGGGAGGCAACTATGTATATCTAAGATGCCTCGATTATCTTAGGGGGATTGCTCTCAATTGTCGTGCTCGGAAATTTAGATACTATCACGCTCATTCTAGTGCGGGTTCATTCTTTCAGTTCGGACTGACAATTGCAGCAAATGAAATAGCCGAGTGGATGATAATGCATAATGACAGGCAGATCAGCTGCTCGACAATGACAGACAGAATTGCTCTCCTGCTCAAATAGTGATGTACATAAAAACTGTGAATCGAGTTGAATATCAAATTGTACAAATGTACAAAAATTAATGCAATTAATATCGAATTAAAAAAAAATAGAAAATGTCATTTTGGCCATGGCTTGGTCCCTTAATTTACTACACTGAAAAAAAAGACCACTTTCAAAAATCAAGAACATTCATCTTAAATATTTTGTTCTTGAAATAAGAATATTTTGAGACCAAATTAATAAAACTAGGAATATTATTCTTGAAAATCGTAAGTTCCTTATATAAGAATACATTTCTCAAATTAAAATATTTTGTTCTGAATATAATACCATTTTAAGACTAAATTACTTACTAAGATTTGTGGTCTTGAAAATATAAGAATTAATGATTTTAAAAATAGAAACTTGGTCTTAATTGAAATGTTCTTAGAATCAAGATTTTCATGTTTTCGACCCATTTTGTAGACCAAAGTTCTTGATTTTAGATCCTATTTTTTATCAGTGTATACAAGTTTCGTGCAGTGCATTCGCTTCCTGGTTTGCAGCGCATTCTGCAGTCAACATGGCGCAGCCTCAAGATTTTCAATGATTTTTTTGATTCAAACAGCACATGAAAATGCCAGAAATGGCCGCACTAAAAATACTCAGAAGCTTTTACTTGCGTTCGGTATTTATATTTTTATTTCATTTCATTTCATTTAATTGCACGGCCCGGCCCGTTGCGCTTGTTAAAGTGTTTTTATTTAATTTTGTTTTGGCTCAAGTTCATGGCCCCAACAAAATATAAAAAGCTTCCTCAACTAATGCTCTTGCTCTGTTATTCTTACGGCATTACTTTTGTTTCAATTAACCAAAAAAAAAAATGTATTTTTGTTTCTGTTTTACGTCATTTTGGCGAAATAACAACAATGTCAGCTGCCGGTCTGTCGTCTGTCCTCTGTCGGCTGCTCAATTTGCTGTCGAATTGCTCAGTTGCCCAGTTTATTGAGCTCTGCATTCAGTTTCGACAATTGGATATTGGATATTGGGAATTGAAATTGAATTGACTGAGCAGGCTTTTGTTGGCAGCGTGACAAGCGGCGCTCAGAGTTCGGGGAGGAATTAATTGCACCTTCTGGCATAAATTTATCGTTCAGATGAGCGGCGATTGTCGCTGAATTCTGATTGCGACATTGATGCTGCACCAAAATGCCAGCAGCCATGTGCAACGTGGCGTATGAGCAATGAGCTATGAGCACATAATGCTGCCTGTTGTTGCTGATGTTGTTGTGTGTGTGTGTGTGTGTGAGAGAGTGTTGCTGTGTGTGTGTGTGCATTTCAGTGGCGACTGCACTATGGGACTATTTGACCTGTTTTTGTGGCATTAATAAATATAAAATAAATAATATAAGCATTCCCATAATAATATTTGGAAAAATTGTTAAAACTGTTTTGAAAAAAGAATTAAGGACTCAAAAACATGGATGTAGACATTTGCTTTCCAAGTGTTAACAATTTTCTGTGTTAAACAATGTTGAACTTTCCTTTTTAAAAGCATTCATTGAACACCGCTTGCTGAATTTATAAATTATAACTAAGACGCGTACATAAACTACAACATACATATAACATCCATTGCAAAATTTATTTTAAAATTTCGTTTAAAATTTATTTTAAAATTTATTTTTTTTGATATTTAATAAATAATAATAATACATTTTATTTATTAATTTTTAAATACACTGCAGATTTGCACATTACCAAAGCACAAGCTCTTCCTTAACAGCTGTTATCTTTACATTGGACTGTAATGTTAACATTTCGGGTATGCAACGACAGTTGGATGTATTTATTAATCTAAAAATTTAAAATTTCATTAAACACTAAAAGTGTTAAAATGTCCCATTGTTAACTGTGTTGCATCATTTAGTGGACAACCTTTTGTTGTCGTGGTCGTTGTTGTTGCTCATGTAAATTTGATGCCACCCCGTCTAGGCTGTGAGAGCAAACAAATTTGAACGCCCACGTGCCACAATCCAAAGCGCTGTTCAGTGCATGCCAACCATGTTAATGGGAGATGCGATGCGATGAGATGAGATGAGAGCCACAAAACCAGGAGCACGGCACGATGATAATCGCCGTTTTGTGCACCAGTCCATCAGTTCATCAGTCCATCAGTCCATCAGTCAACCAATCAATTGAATTCAGTTGCCGCAAACAAGTCAGCCCCTTGTCCAAACTAGAGTCAAACACAACGATAACAGCAACATCAACAACAACAACAACATCAACGTTGACGTAGACGTCATGAGAACCTTTGGAGCCAGAGACATAGAGACAAAAAGAAGAGAGCAGAGAGAGAGAGAGAGAGAGAACTGACTGTCGTTGCTCTTGGCAGTTGCAGTGATTTTTATGTCTCCGGTTCTAATTAGAAATAGTACATTGGCTGACATTGAGCGTTGATTTATATGAAATGCTAGCGGGACTTTTTTTTATTTTAATTTTTTTGCTTGGGTTCCCACAGACAATCAACTGCAGTATATAAATATATGTGCCAGTGTATATGTATAAATATATATACATATTTGTTGTTTTTTTTAGGCTCTTACGTCGAGGGTTTTTTGTCATGTTTTTGAACCACTTTATCATGCAGTAAGCCAATGACTGACGGCTTTCTTAATTGTTTGTAGCGTAATTTTTGCCTCGTTCGTAAAAATTGCAATGTATGTAATTAGCATACAAAGCACGTAGCGTATTCAAAGTGCAATGAAATTTGTATTAACACTATTTGTTGTTGCACCTTAATTGTTGTTATTGCATTGTTGTAGCTAGTGAGTGCTGTGAATACCCAGGAAGAGTTTGTTCCACGAATAATTTAACCATAGGATCCCATATTGGGATTATTAGACAGTTGAGATAATGACTTAATCTTATGAGTGCATAATTATTACAGGGTATTTCAACTTCGATATTTATTGAGCAGCAGGTGAGAATATTACCTGCTATTGTCTAACACTTTTTCGAGGGCGCCTTAGTTTGTTTGTTTCCTTTGTTGTTTCTTAACGAATGATTCACTTGAATTTTTGTTGTATTTTTTTTTTTTAAATCTGAAAAGAAGCTGGCAATTCAAATGTGTGACCATTAAATCTGGATAATCATCAGCGTGACAAATTTGCACAGTCAATGCCACGCCGCATCAATTGACAGCTTCTGTGTTTTTTGTTTTTGTTTTTGCTTAGCTTTTTCTGGTGCTCCATCATCCCGTTGTTGTTGATTTTACTGTTTACTCTCACTCAAATTAACCTCAATAAAAATATATGCCGTGTACATTACACATTTCATTTACGTTTAAGGCATTTTGCGCGTCACACACGAGCTGTGATTATTGATTTTTATTTAACAACTAAAAGCAGTTACAAATATTATAAATAAAATACTAAAAATTTACATTAACAAATACATATTAAATTAAATGAATATAAGCTGTAAGTTAAAGACTGAAAAGAAGAAAAAAGAAGTACTCAACTATAAAATATTGTTTAGTAAGATCTCAAAATAAAGTCAAACTAAGAATATGATTAAAAAACTTCCTTTCATTTATGGCCTGGAATTGAAGCTTTGAATTCTATTTTCCAGTTGAATTAATGTTATGGACGTATGCTTTAGAACATTATTTGCAGTGCTAAAAATTATCCTTCAAAGCTTTTCTAGTTTAAATTAATTTCTTAAGGTCTTAACTATCAGGAAAATAGACAATTTACATAAATTTCTGGGACTCAGCAGCTGCCGTTGTCAACCCTTGACACGAAAAACTCATTAAGATGCTTGGGGCTAATGAATGAATGAATTTGAGTGCGAGTGTGAGTGCAAGTGTGAATTATGAAATTTGTTCACATCTAACAAGTCATAAATGTTTGGCCCGTCAGCTGGCAGGCTTATGTCAGGATGTCCCCTGAACTCCTGAGCCCGGAATAAACACCAACATTTACTTATGACAAAGCGACACGCACCGCAACTTGCCACAAGCACTCACTTTGTGCCACATGTGTGTGCAAGTATTTGTGTGCGAGTGTATTCGTAATCTGATTATAGTTTCATGTGTCCGCATCGAACATTGTTGATGATGTAATTAGTTTGATAGGCAAGGGCGGCAAAGTGCAAAATGTAAATTGCATTATGCCACGCCCTTTTCTGAAAATTATGCCATTTTTAGAGTGTTAACTGAAACTCGTTATGGGCAGGAAAAAAAATATGAAATGAAATGAATTGGCATCGAATTCGTGACGCTAATTGGATGCATTTAATTTTAATATTGTCAATAAACTGTGTAAATTGTATTTTTAACCAATGTCAGTGGCATTTCTCTCACATTCTCAATTTAATGAGCTTTAGTTTTTATTACCTGCTGCTTCAGCAGTCAATATAAATCAATTACATTAGTGTTAAATGTACAAAGCACAGATAGCCAGAAACAAAACAAAACAAAACAAAAACATACTCATGGAGCACCCCGATTGCCACTAACAAGTCCAACCGCAAACACGAATAAAATATAAACAAACGCTGTGAAAAATAGATAAGAGTGCTTCCGATCGCCGCTTGAGTATAAGCATTAGGGCGGGTCAATTTGTTCGGGTCGAAAAAAACGTGGTAATCGTCCACCAGAATCGTAATCTACGATGAATTCTAAGATATTTTCAGGAAGAAACTATATGTCTAAAATCAATTCCTAGCCTCCGCTGAGAAGCATGAAGATTTCAGGTTAAGGTATTTTAAAGTATTTTGAGGTATTTAAGG